>JAPDSC010086347.1:9427-27565 GCA_026290005.1 Latrodectus geometricus | reverse complement strand
GGGCCTTCCGTTTTTGAATAGAGAACCCACTTTCGAAGGTGGAAGTACGACATTTGGTTCATAGATGGCAGCACCACTCAATGTTATATACTCATTGAATGTGGAAAGTCATTGACTGTACTCATTGAATGCGAAAACTCAGCGGAAGTGAATGAACCTCAGAATTGAACATTAAAAGCTCGAGGCTTCTGGTCTTCCATGATGATATGTAATCATATAAATGTAATATACAAATGTGGAATCTTAATTTATTTACTTCTTATTGGAATCTTAATTAATCATTTTCGTAATTTATTTTGATGAAATATCTGTAAAAAAGTCTGTGCTATCTTAGTACATCAAACATATCAGGCATGCTTAAATCCAAAATTTGAAATTTGTTTATTTTTAACTAAGATATAGATAAATAAATAAGTGTTATTTCTTGTTTTATTGCAAGGGCAATTTTTATGTGAATTCTAAAATTTCCTTTTGATTTTGGATATATAAATACAAATATTTTATTCAGAAAATATCCAATTTTTATAGATGAAGTTATAGATTTATTTTACAAAGTAAAAATGTTTAAATTAATTAAAATTAGAAATCCCATTTACAGTAGAAATATGACTTTTATAACAGAGTCAATAATATTTTGATGATGCTATAATTTAACTCTAAGTTCTAATTATTTTAAAATATTTTCTTATAAAAATTATTTATTGTTACATTTATTCATGAATTTAAAAGCAACCGGAAGTTTCATAAAATGTGCATATACACTATTTTTATATTTCCAGAAACTTTCAATAAATATAAAAATGATTTTTGAAAAAAAGACATTTTATATTATTATTTTGTTATCCAACCTTTCTTTTCAAAAAAACATATAAGAATTGAAGCATATTTCGTCAATATCCTGGAAAATTCTTTTAGAAAAATTCAATTTCATTATAACAGAATAGTTTAGAAATTCAAGTCTTTTCAAAGAAGCTTTTAAATTTTTAAGAAATATAAATCGTTATTTTTCTTGAAAAAGTAGATGAGAATGTTATTGTCCTTTTTTAAGTTTCCCCTTATTTTGCAATAAAACATGGAAACATGACTATTAAGCTTTTAAAACGAAATTTGTATGTCAAAGTGTGTTTTAAATAACATGTCTGTTTTTAAAAGTTAATTAAATATAATTAAATTATATTTCAATAGAGATTATATCGAATACTTTATTTTTCAGTTATTGGTATATAAAAGAACGATTTCAATTAAATCTGAATTATGAGCTATAGAATGAAATATATTGATATTATTTATAAATCAAAAATTTCAATGTTGATCATCTTATTATTTTCCAGAACATTCAAATTATTCGTGTGTAATTTTGTTCAGAAAAATTTCAAATTAGTCTACTTTATACATTGCTTTATCACTTAAACTATTTTTTACCAATGATAAAGTTCGAAAATAACTCATGCAGATACTAATTTATAAGACAATAGTACTGTTCATGAATCTATATTCTTTTATATTATATAAATACATTTCCTTACATCTTTTCATTAAAATTTTTTTTAAAAAAATAATGTATACAGTCATTTAATTATAAATACCCAGTATTATCCAAAATAATGTTGATTAAGAATTAAAAATTGTCAATAAATGTTTTTTTAAAAATTATTTAAGAAGCTTTATGATTGATTTTTAAAACAAAATGATCTTAAAACCAATTATATTTCTAAATCAATTGAATCTTGAAATATAAGTGAAAATCTCATGGAAATTAATTAACTATTTTCAAATGTTAAAAATATGAAATATGCAATTTATATTATGCTTTTATTTTACTTACGTATCTCAGCTATATTTTTATTATTTTCTTGTGTTTTTTAAATAAGACTTAAAAGATACTTTATTTTAAAATCGTTAAATACACATTATTCGCATGCTTCTATATTCTGAGACTGGATCTAAGGGAAGTTGTTTGGTTTTTGTGGTGCAAGGTTCAAAAAAGATGAAGTTGCGTCAAATATCTATGACAGAAGATGACTATACCGAAGTATTAAATTCTAAAATGGTGCAAAATATTTTTTATAAATAAACGTAGCGTTTTAAATACAATTATGTTTAAAAATGCAATAGTTTAAGTTTCTACATCTTGTCTTAAGAATCTTATATATATATATATATATATATATTTCTTCTAAACACTTTGTATTAATTTGTATTTGTAATTTTTATGATACTCGAATGTTTTTTTCTCAATGTGCAATGTGATTAGGTTTAGTCAATATTTATTTTTCGCATAGCTTATAATAAAAGAAAAATGTTTAAAAAATATGAATTTTAAAAAAATTATTTTCATAGAGTTTTTTTCTTATAATATAATCCTGATATAAACAGAAATTCTAAAATATTCATAAAATAATCTAATATAGAAGTGAAATTTTCTTATCAGAAACACTTAAAACTTTCTTAAGTAAATTCCAGGTATTGCTCTGGCAGAAGTCACACTACTAGAACTGTCTGGATTGGAGGTCACGTGGGTTGACTAGTTTAATCCAATCAGTCACTAAATGAAACAAAATGTGAGATGTACATTAAAAAAAAATAATAATTTCATTATAAACAATGTTTACACTATTTGATTGTGTTATGCTTCTATTCTTACGAAAATGTTTTTTATTGCTTAAGAAGATATAAAATTAATAAATTTAAAAAAAAAAAGTTCAATAGTTCTGTTGTTTTTGGTATTGCAGGATATCATGAAGACATTTCATCTACTGTGGACTTCTGTTTTATGAAATATAAAATTGAAAAATCCTAATATTTAGGTATTATCAATGAATAAATCATGAGAATATGTTTTCATTTTTTAAATTGGTATTTCTTTATTTCAAATTAACTGATTTTTGTTTACCAAATAGACTGCTTACAAAAATATGTTTCTCTAACTGCTATTCTTCTTTATTTTATCGCTTTGCTCAAATTCACAATCACTATCATGCGATACGTTTCTTTTTAGACCTTTCGCCATAAATCCCAACCAACCAACCATGCGATATGTATATTTTTCAGGTTCAAGTTTCAGGTTTTCAGACCAAGTTCATATTCACTGAGATGATTAATAATTTCTACAGAAGATGCACAGTTTTTGCTAACTGAGATCTCAAACTTCTTTTCATGCTCTGTTAATGTACAGCTATATAATATTGCTTAGTAAATTATATAACTGTAAATTAATACTTATTTAACTGTATAATATTGCAAAAGTAAGAAAACTGTCCAAAGCATGGAACTGAGTAGCTTATGGTTGAAATTTTAAATAAATGCTGATTGCAGGGAGCACAGAATCACCCCGTTAATGCGAATTCCTCAAAACGCTAGATTGATGAGAAAAAAAGAAGGTGGTAAATAACAATGTTCATTCCAAGGGTAGTATCAGAAAGGAAAACGTTGAAAGGATGATTTATTATAAATAATAAACTATCTGAGGCTTGTGGATTTTCAAAGTCAGAGGGCAATTTCTGCTCAACTCAAAAAAAAAACAGTTTTACCTGCAAATGGTAGAAAATTACCTACAACAGAGAAACAACTATGAAAATATTGGATTTCTAAAATTATATATATATATATATATATATATATATATATATATATATATACACTACTGGCCATTAAAATTGCTACACCAAGAAGGCGACATGCTACAGACGTGAGATTTATACGAAAGGAAGAAGGTGCTGTGATATGCAAATGATTAGCTTTTCAGCGCATGCAGACAAAGCAGGCGCCAGTAGCGAATCCTACATTGTGTTTAAATGAGAAAATTTTTCAGCTGGTTCCTCATACACAAATTGCATTTCAACGTTGTTGCATGGTGAAAAGTAGTTGTTATGCCTCGTGTAAGAAGGAGAAATGCCTACCAGCACGTTTCTGACTTTGATAAAGGTCGAATTATTGCGTACCGGAATTGCGGTTTATCTTATCGCAGTATTGCTGCTCGCGTCGGTCGAAATCCAATGACTGTTAGTAGAATATGAAATCGATGGGTTCAGGACGGTAATACGGAATGCTATGCGGGATCTCGACGGCCACCTATCACTAGCAGTCGAGAAGACAGGCATATTATCCACATGGCCGTAATGGATCGTGCAACCACGTCACGAGCCGTGAGTCAAGAAACGGGGTCGTTTGGAAGACAACAAGTGTCTGCACGAACAGTTCGACGACGTTTGCAGCAGCATGGACTCTCAGCTCGGAGACCATGGCTGCGGCTTCCTTTGACGCTGGGTCATAGACAAGAGCACCTTCAATGGTGTGATCAACGACGAATCTGGGCGCACGAATGGCGAGACGTCATCTTTTCAGATGAATCTAGGTTCTGTGTACAGCATCATTATGGTTGCATCCGTGTTTGGCGGCATCGTTGTGAACGCACACTGGCAGCATGCATTCGTCATCGTCATACTGGACCATTACCTGGCGTGATGGTATGGGGTGCCATTGGATACACGTCTCGGTCACCTCTTGTTCGCATTGACGGTGCTTTGAACAGTGCGCGTTACCTTTCTGGTGTGTTACGACCCATGGCTCTACCCCTTATTCGAGCCCTGCGAAACCCTACGTTTCAGCAGGATAATGCTCGACCGCATGTTGCCGGTATTGTACGGACCTTCCTTGATAGGGAATATGTTCGGCTGTTGCCCTTGTCAGCACATTCTCCAGATCTTTCACCAATAGAAAACGTCTGGTCAATGGTTGCCGAGCGACTGGCTCGTCACCAAACGCCAGTCACTACGGTTGATGAACTGTGGCATCGTGTTGAAGCTTCATGGGCATCTGTATCTGTACATGCAATCCAATCTCTGTTTGACTCAATGCCCAGGCGTGTAACTGCTGTTATTACTGACAAAGATGGTTGTTCTGGGTACTGATTTCTCAGGATCTATCCAGCCAAATGTTTTGAAAATTTAACAACTTGTTATTTCTAGTATAATATATTTGTCCAATAAATATCATTTTGTTATCTGCATTTCTTCCTGTTGTAGCAATTTTAATGGCCAGTAGTATATATATATATATACAGAGAGAGAGAGAGATTAGTTTAGTTACCTTTTCTTTAATGCTATCATAAATTCTAACATTTTTACATATAAATCAAATATAAAACTTTAAGTAAGTTTTTTTGCATATAAACTTTAAAATATTTTGCCTGTGGTCCCAGATTTTTATCTTTATTACGGAACAATATTATTTTTATTATTTAATAACAACATCAGTTTTAATCATCAATAAAGTAAAAAAGTACGAAACATGCACATTGGATTCAATGGTTGAAAATCGTTAATTATTATATGGTAATTTAAATGCGAATAAAACAATTCAAAACGACAATGTGTTAGTTTGAAATAATGTACTAAACCATTATATTTCAAGAAGATTATAATACACTAATTTGTGGGGAAATATTTGCATTAGTTTTCTATTTCAGCATTTTTAAATAATTTCTATTCAAAATATTGATGATGATTTCTTAATTAAAATTTCAAATTTAAGGATAGTTCTTATTATTTTCACTTCAAAACTGATTTCATGAAACTTTAATGTAATGCATATTACGGAAAATGTGTGTAAAAATATGTTCAATTTTTTTCTCATTTTATTTATTGCATATATGATCTAATTTGTTTGGGTTCACCTTAAATAATTAATGCAAATTGGATTTTAATTTCTGATTTTCTTTTGTATTCTCATTGTGTATCCATGGTACAATTCGCTTTTTGATGTTAATATTCTTTCTATCTGAAAATTTAGATTTCATTTTCAAATATTTACTTTTAGTAAAATATCAATATAATGTATGTACTTTATGTAAATGTATGTATTTAAATAAGTTTTCAGATTATTTTAAATGCAGTTTTGCGTTGTATAAAAGGTGCACGAGCCTTAGATATTTTTTTATTTTAAACATAAAAATTAAAATATTTAGGTTTTAGAAATAGATAATGATACAATTAAAGAGTATAAATATTTTAAAGTAACATATTTTTCTTACAAAAATAATAATAATAAAAAAAAGTTTTTGTTTGTATTAAACTTGGAATTTTATTAATAAAATATATCAAATTTCGGAATAATTGGTCTCAAAGGAACTAAAATTATTTTATAAATATAAAAGTCATCAATAAAATTGATAAGACTAATTACGAATGTTTAATTTTGTGTAAATGTTTAATTAAGAAGGATTAATTTTGCAATAAAACTATGTTTTAAAGCATTATAGAGAAAATATCAACATATTTAAGCAAAATAATTGTCTGGTTGTAACAAATTAACTAAAGTTGCCATACCAAAGTAGCAGAATTTTACTATTTTATACTTAATGTTTTGAAATACTGCTTAAATATTTCCACATATTATTTTCATTGTTACTTGTTTCTGACAGTTAAGATTAATCAAAAATTCTAAGTAAATAAGGAAAAAGTAAAGAATGGAACCATTTATAAAAACTGTATGCCGTGAAGGCAATAATATTCACATTTTTGCATAAAATAATTTACTTCACTATTAAATAGTCAAATAATATTTTCTTATTTTTTGTTACTCCTTCCATTTACCAAAAGTAATGAAATTGTAAAAGCAAATTTACCCTTACTTTTCCTTACCCGGAATTCAAATTCAGTAGTATTTTGCCTACCTTCTAATAAATGATCAATCAATCAATCAATCACGAAGAAGATTTCTACAATATCCATATTTATCTACTTATTATTAATAAATATTATAGGAGAACAGATATATTTATAAGAAATTATTTGCAGAACTTGGTTTCGGTGTGCAAGTATCTAAATTCCTTACGGATCAAAACATTGTAGCATTCTTTTTTCCTAGTTAATATCAAACTAACGACATACAAGTTCAAATGGCAGAGAAATTTGTGATCACAAAACTTTTCAATAATAATAATCAAAAAGGAGATTTTTATTGTTAATGAGTATTAAACTTTGAACAAACACACACATTTTTTCAAAACAATGATTTCCCCTTAAATTGTTCACAATCCCAGCAAATAACAGTAATATTCGTAATCATTTTTCAGCTCCTTTTTAATAATTTTTGTAATCCTTTTTCTGTTCATTAAGCAATTATTCTTAAATATATGTTCAATCTAAGAATTTAATTACACCTTTTTAATAAACTTTTTTATCATTATTATACCAAGTTACAAGGCTGAGTACTTATTATTAAAATTTACCTATATGCTTTATGCCAACTTTGATTTTTGGGTGTTTTCATTTTTAAAACAACTAATAAAAATAAATATTTTAAAGACAATAAGCATTCTTTTATAAATAATAGTATTGAATATTATCAAGGATTTCATGAAATAAATGTTATAGAAAATAAATAATGATCTTAAATAGTGATTTAAATTAAACTCGTTTCTCATATAGAAAGGAATTAAAAATACGTAAAATAATGATCCACTTTTTAATTTTGAGAACATCTAAGCAAAGACATTTTTTTTTGATAAAGTAATCATAAATCTTAAAATAAATAGAATGAAATGAAAGAAAAAATAAAATACACAATCTTCGTTTCCAAGAAAAATTCAATGTCTAGTTAAATATTTACATTCACAGAAAAGCATACTTAACATGTTGATTTGGGGAAAAAAGAAATTTCTGTTTCACTGCAAAGTTCAAGAATTAATTTTATATCATTCACATATATATTTCTGCATGTTTAATTGATTCAATCTATCTGTTACTATTGTGAAATATATATTATTAAGAAATACATGAAATGAGTGAAGTTTTTAAATTTTACGATACAGAGGATATGGAATGAAATATATCTAATTATCTTCAATACACAGAAACAAATATTTAATGAGCAAATAAAATTAGAATATGTTGTTTTTTTTAAAAAAGATTAATGATTAGTTACACATTTGCCAAAAATCAAAGAACTGAATGTAAATAAAATTTCTTTCATTTATAAAAAGAAAATGGATTTTGCCTTTGAGAACCCATGAAAATATGATGTAAATCATTTGGCATAAGAAAGAATAGGTATTACAATAAAATTTTTAGTTCTGTTTTATTAAATATTTATGATATGAAACTAATATACTCATGATAATTTATTGATACGATTGCCGTTGTTTACCTTCTTCTTTGAAAATAAATACATTGTAGGTTACGACTGACATTTTTGCAGCTTTATGCTAATAAGCTTGTAGCTCACATTGAAGAGGATAACTGGAGATAATTGTTTCATACAAGTAAGCATGCAGGCCATTGGAAACCGTTTATAGGTCAGGCAACCATTCACATTTCATTCAAACAAGGAAAAGACAAAGACAGGAGAGAGCGAAAGTGAAAGTACATCCATGACGTTCCTGGATGAGAACCCAGACCTCCCTATCTGCAGTCAGGCACTTGACCACTAGATAGAATAGGTGGCCAAAAAATACATTGTATTGATACAGATTAAGCAAATTTTGAAAATTAAGTTTATAAATGCTTTTAAAACACGTCCTAAAATTCAATGTTTTCGTCTACCTAACATTAAGAAATCAGCTAATCGGGAAAACGATTTTGTTGAAAAAACAATTCTGGTCATACGGTCAAAATTGCTGAACGATAAAAAAATCATTCTTGTATTATCAGTACATATTCTGGTAAAATCTCATCATCTTGAAATAGAAAACGCTACTCAATTGCAAAAAAAGCTTTTGTGACAATATAAAAATTCTGGATGTCATTAATCAGAAATTAACTTAACAAAAGGGCTTTTTATGTATTTTGAAATGAGTGATAGACAGTATTAAGAAGTAGGGTACTCTCATTAACAACCTCAGAAGTTGTGATTTACTAAACACCAAGTTTTAACTTCAAACACTTGGAGTTTAAAGTTATTAGTTTATATATCTTATTGGAGTTTGAATTGTGAACAAAATGTAATTTTCATTGAGATAAGAATGAACTCAAGATAAACTCGTATTTATTCTGAAAAGTACATTGTAGGAAAAGTGAATTGAATTCATGGGAAAAAATGGAAAATAAAGTTTTCTTTATCATTCAAAATGGGAAATATTAATGTAAATGTACGTTGAATATGTAATGATAATTCTGAAATGTCATACGACTAAGCCCAGCGCAATGTTCAAATGGGAGAAAAAAATTGTTATATGGATTCCCAAAAACTTCTGTTCTAAAATGCTTAATTAATCATCTATAATCGTCTTTAATAAATGATTTGTATTATCTATAATGTTTTTCAATACCACGTCAATTTATTTTAAAAAAACTTAAGCAAATGTTTTCCTTTTAACAGTTTGAGAGAACTTTCTTCACTCTCTCTCTCTGTATATATATATATATATATATATATATATATTCTAAACAATTTGTTTTGTTTTAAACCATTGTATATAAATTAAATCCTTTTTCTATATTATGTTTTCATTTTCTTTCAATCTTTCCATAGAATTACATTCCATTACAATTTCTTCTGATTACTTTCTTCTACTATACATTTTCAAAACGTATTTCTCTGCTTTGGTACACATAAAGCCTTATTTTATAACATGAATTTCTTTAGTGTTCGCCAATATTTTTGCTTGTTACCTAATTTTTTGTTGTAATGTACATTCCAGGCATATATTTATGATACACATATGTCTGTTGATGTAGAAAACTGTTGTTGTTTTTTCACCAGCATACTTTCCTTTACGTAGTGCCAATTTTGGCTCTACCAGTTGATAAAAGCAGTCGAGTAGGAGTTGTTCGTAATTTAGAAGCAAGGATCAAGCAGAAGACCCCCAGAGGTATCATTCCACTTGGAGGACTTTTTTACCATGACCTGTTTAACATGCTCCAGCTGCCTTTAATGAACACGAAGGATCTTCCTGAGCTGGGATTTAAATTCACTACCTTCCGATAATGAAAACGATGCTCTTAGCAACCAGGCCATTGCAGCTCTGAAATGTTGTATAAAACTTAAGCAATGGTGTAAGTTTTAAGTAGGTAGCGATAAAATTGCACAAGGGAAGGTTTTGTGATCAGTACAGTGAACACACGATACAATAGAATGATCTTGCGCATGAAAATGCCAGAAACAATTAATTACACGTGACGTGAGCATAAGCATATGGATAGAAGACTTCACATTTGAAAGAAAGACCGTACGGTTAAAAAAGGGGCATAGTGTGATCCATGTTGTTGATGAGTTAGGTATCAAAAATATGTAATTTTGCATCCTTCAAGTGTTTTCCAAACAATAGGAACAGCTGTTACAAAGGTTGTTGCCACCATAAGTAAACAACTGAGATAAATGACTGAAAGTTCGTCCTAAAGGCGTAGATAGATCAAAACATGACAGCAAATCAGGAACTGTATAAGGTAAGTGATCAAAATTGTTATTGTTTTCTTTATTTAGGTGCCTTAAAGGTAGCTCATTTGCTCGTAATTCTGACCGCTGCATCCCATTGAAAACAAGGAATTGATGCCAAGATTTGAAACACAAAAAGTGGACATCATCACGGTTTATTCCTTTTTACGGGTGATAGTTTCAGTACTACAAATAATTCTCAATATCAGTTGAGAGAAATCGGGATACGGTTTTACCACTATGATTTCATTAAAAAAGAAAGATCATCACCATCGTACAAAAATTGTCATTTGTAGAGGGATTAAGCTGAATCCGGGAGCTTGGCTAAATATTTCCGATAGAGGTTCTGCAATCGGAGATAGCTATTGCAATCAAGTGATCTTACCTCATGTGCATTTGTTTCAAGGTGTTATTACAACAGGCATAGTTTTTATGCATGATAAAAGCCACACCAGGCTTCTGCTGCTCATCTGTGCTGGAAAGGGAAGACATCCCTCAAACGGATTAAACAACATAAATATCTAACTTAAATGTCATATAACAGTTGTAGGATATTTTCGTGAGCACCCAATAATTGAAACAAGTGCTGTTTGATGAATGGAAATTCTTACCTGAGCATCTGTAATACAATGTAGTGTTTAATTTGGAAAAATGATGCGAAGCAATCACAGTGTGAAATAAATCATAGGGAAGTCATATCCAATACTAAGCAAAAATTAAATGATGTTCTTTCTCTTAAACAAAATATTATGCAGTGGAACTATGAGTTAAAGTTGTTTTATTTGACTGCATATTATATTCCTTGCATTCATTTTTTGCTCGTATATTCTTCTGTTATTGTTTAAGTACAAAGTACAAAACCTCATTTCTTAATTTCTTGTAGGAACGGAGATGATATATTCCCCCTCACGAAGGATGTTTTCTACCTCCACGAAAAATCATCTGTTACATAAGTTTTACACCCCAGTATAACATGTGAATTGACTTATTTGCTTATTTGTACATATATTAGTGTACATCTGTAAATATATATAATATTTCATTTATATTTTACAGCCTCAAAAAATTTCATTTGTATCCATCAATAAATAATACACAGGTAATTTATAAACTTAAATTCAAATATAACCCTTCTTTTATTTGATAGCATGATTTATACTAAAATAGTAGTACTTTACAAAATATTATTCAAACTTACATAATATTTAAGAATGGAAAATTAGGAAGAAAGAGTAGCTAAATATAATAGATAAATTACTTATTTATAAATAATTGTTTAAAAAATTTAATGGCGATTTTTAAAAGAATGTTAAAAGCATATTTTACATGTAAAAGTTTTCCATAAACACCATGTAATATTACAAAAATAAATTGTGGAACAGTCATTGCGGTTCAATAATTATTCAGAGAATATTAAAAAAATTGTTTGTTATCAACTAATTCAAATTTATATGTAAATATCTGCGTTTTATATATTTATATACATTTGTATTATTAGAACATGTAATCGCATCGAAATGGTCATGTTTGTAAGCTAATGAATGTTTATTCAATTATACCTTAGAATAGAAATTTAATCTGAACCAAAGATTTCCATCAGTAATTCATAAAATTTATTGTTTTTTTCTTATATCTGCATGGCTTGGAGTTCAGATTATTATAACATTTCTGTGAGCTACGTGTATTAAATTAACTGATTTGACATTAGGATTACTTCTACACGTAACCATGTCAGGATTTTTTAATTAAAGACTGCAATTCAATAACAAATTAGCCCTCTAGTGGCGATTTTCCATTTCTCACACTTCCATATCAAATATATACATAAAATAAGAGTGATAAATCAAAGATTTTTATTATTACTTTGTGCTTTGAAACAGATGTTTTTCACATTTTTATTTTTTCATAGTATTTACTAAGTAGTTTTTCAATGGCTATTATACAATTAGAAATTGTGTAACTATGTCTGGGTGTCTCATAATTTAATCACATTAATTAATAATTCATCCAAAGGAATATTTTATGCAATATATAACGTGAGTTGACTTTGGCTTTCAATAGAAAATACGCTTTCAGTATGACACAACATTTCATCTTAACTTGTGATTTGTAAATATCAAAGTTTAATTTAGTTCTTTTAAAATAAAATGAACTTCAAGTAGTGAATAATAACTGTAATAAAAGTAAACTAATATTTCTTGTTTGTTCTACCAAAATTATGTCGCCTGCTGTTCTATAACAATGTATTTTTTTTTAAATAATTTTAATTAATATAATGCAGTGAATTTCAGAACAGTTAAACAATTATCCAAGACATGCAGTATAACATGTGAGAAAAAATATGCCACATATATTTATCTAGACCACAGTCAATTTAAATTTTGAAATCAGTTAGAGCAAATATTTAAACATAGTTATTATACAATGAGCAACTAAAATTCGTTTTTAATACATATATCTAATATTTTAGAGCTAATTACTATTAAATAACTATTTGAATTAAGAAACGAAGGATTTCTGATGGTGAATTTATAATTTAGAGTTTATGTTAATGAACTGTTTAAATCCAGATATTAATTAATTTATAATTAAACTAGAATTATTTCAAATGCTTTGATATTTAATAAAAAAGATATTGTTATATTTCTAATAGTTTTATAAATATTGTCTATATAAAATCTTTAAGAAAATATACTGTAACGACGAGCAGCAAAATCTAATCATATATATGTATATATCTATCTATTTATCTATCTATCTACATATCTGTGTATCTATCTAATATAATGTAATAAAATAAATTTATTAATTGCAGTAAATTAATGAAAGTCTTTAATTTGAACAATATTTTATTATTTTTGGGTAATTTTCTTGAGAATATTTCTGAGAAAAAATTATGCTTAATTGTGGCTTTTGATACATAACATAATATTTTTTTTAACTCTTTTTAGAAATATTTTTATAAGTTATTCTATCTGTTACACGTAATCACTTTTTTTACTAATCAGATAAATAGATCTCTTTATAAGATGTAGATTTCCTGTATCTGAAATAAAAGAGCTGATTTTACGTTGAGGCTATACTTTTATTTCTTTTCCATAGAACGCAACGGATTTCCGATAGATTTCTTTACTCCATTAACTTCATTTCTCAAAAGTAACCCAAGCGTGTTTTCTCGTAACAGATTCTTTTCTGGTCTATGCTGACCACAGCGAGTTTCTTATATATTTTCGGTGAAACAAGCCACAATATCCAATGCCTATGTAAAGCCTTAGGTATAGGAAATGTGATAAAATTTATTATTGCTGTTTATCTGTTTTTATTTCATTAATTATCAAAACAATTATTTTAAACAAGAAACATTTATTCACTATTTCAATAGCAAAAATAGAAAATTTTTAAAATAAATTTCCTATTTTTTTAAAATTTATCTTCCTTAAAATGGAAGATAGATCTTAAAAACTGTATGAGAAATAACTTAACAACTTGAAAAATATATTTAGAGAAATAAACCACATTTTTATAATGATGAGAATATAAATAAATTATTGCATAAAAATATCTATTTTAATTTTTTATTTAAGCTTATAATGGATCTGAGATGATAGATTATACATTATAATTTCCTATTTAATATTCTAACAGTATTTAACTCTTCATATTCTATCTTTGAAATAATGATTCAATTTTCATAACATATCTTTTATTATATTTTCGCTACACTTTCTTTATTGCAGCATAATAATACTTAAGTTAAATGTTTAAATAATAAGTTAAAATAGAAAAAAAATCTTATATTTATTTTATTAACCAGGCAGATAAATTATCTCTTTCAATGTTCAATATACAGAGAAAGACAATTTTTTTCTTAATAAATACACAATAAAATTGTATTTTAAGTATCTAGAAAGTTTCGTTATAAGCTGATTGTAAATAAATTTTACAGCTCATGAAGAAGTTTTATTTAGTTATATAATTCATGCTTTAATTATTTTTCAAATTTATAAATTTTTCATTATGAATTTAATGATTCTTTAGAGGTTTATTGATCATATAATAATATTTTTGATATTTTTTTACATACAAAATTGTAAATGAATCAAGCATTATTTAAGAATTGATAATATATTTTATAAAACATACTAAATTTAAAATTTAAAGAGTTAGGAAATTATTAATAATTGCATTAAATACATACAAATTTAATGTTCAAAGTTTATATGTACAAAAAACTTGATATAATTGCTTAAATAATTTTTTTTATTTGTGTTAAACACTGATATAATTTATTTCAATTTTAAAGGTGCAGATCATTTTTATCTTATATATTCCATCAAACTGTGAAATCAAAGAAATATAATTTTCAAAATAACCATGAGTTTATTTCAATATTCAGTAAAATCCGACTTTAAAATAAAGTATAAAATACCAAGAATTAGATTCATTTTTCTTAGGTAAATTAAATTTTTTTAAACATTTCAAGAAGAATATACATTTTAAGATATTGAAATTAAATAAATGGGAAATAGGAACAAATGGAATTTATTTTCGTAAATAGGAAACTTCTGTGATATATCTTCTACATTCTATTATAGTTTTGGGCATGCTTTTTTGTACTTGCTTAATTATATTAATAGAAAAGAAGATGTTATAAGGAACAACTTTTGTCAAATTAGATATATCTTAATATCGCATGAACATGAATATCCAAATTGTAAGAAACTTGCCAAACAGTTGTGCAAAATTCGATGATTTCAAACATAAAATTTCTACATATCATGTTCATGTTCATTGCAGTTATTGCTGGGGCATTTCCTGATTTTATATCTTGCAGGAGAATAATTTTTGCGTAACAGTATCTTCTTTTTTATTGCAAGTCTTAATTCTGTACTTTTTTATAACTTAATTTTGTTTTTATTTGTAATTTTCTATTTATCCTATGCAGTCATATTCTAATTTGACGCTTGCTTCTTATACTGACATTTAATATTATATCAAATTATCTTATATTTATATACTTGTTTTTTATAATTTACGTTTATGCAATTTTTAAAAAAGAAAAGTAAGAATATTTGGCTCTCATGAAGGTTGTTCTAAATAATATATAAAAAGCCATTGTTTAAAAGTCATTGCGTAGATTAAAATCATAGGAAGCTGAGAAAGAATGATTCGCTTAATGTGGTACAATATGCAAAAATCACTTATTCATTCTCACTGATATTAATACATTCAATGACTAATGGATCCAGTAAAAATTCAACTCACATTGCAGAGAAAACATTTCATTATCAAAATCATGAAAGACCTGCACGAAAATCATCCTCATTAAACACATCCTATTTAAAGTAAAGCAACTAAAAACTCTCAAACAACCAAACGGGATGCTATTGATGAATTCAAAAGATAATGATTATAAATACCTAAGATAGATATCTTTTGAGATATTATTTAAATAATTTATCGCTTGTTTGAATAGTATTATTTTTAATAGTTGTTTTACTCTTCCTAATTTAGTATAAAAAGATTGTATAAAACAATTTACTAAATTCATTTGAATTTACGAAATCTATTGATTCAGATACATTTTTTTTATAAAGTGGTTGATTTGGTTTGCTTTAGTTTTCTTCGTTCAATGATCATTTTTGCACATGAAAGCTAAGTGACGGAATTACAAATCAGGGCCTTTAACTTAATGTGATTTCCGAAACATTTCAAGCTTTTCACTCTGGTGTATAAGTCAAATCTAATGAAATGTATAAGATAAGGCATGGGTTCTAATTATTTGTCCACGTTCGACTCTTAAATTGATTTGGCATCATTTATTAAGTTTACAAATATTTCAGTGCTATGAGACAAATATGTTTGTCAACAATGTTGTAACCATTTCCGCACTTTTAGAATTAGAATGCTATTAATTTTGATACCAAACATTGTTGAAAAATAGAAAAGGAGATTGTTGTTTGTATGACCATCTTAAGGGATCAATGCTTGTGAATTTTCTGCTTTGTAAAAACTTAATAACATCCAATTAATCCTTCAGAAGGGTAATGATATGCAGTGGATATTATAAAAGCCTTTTTATGCCATTCTTACAGTAGCTGTCTATTAAGTGCTCTTGGAAAGACTGTATAATTTCAGCATTCGTACATATGACACATTTTTAGAGTATAACAATTTAATACATTATTTGAATTACATTTGAATCCGTGTGATGACCGGGCTTGAAAGAATAGTCCCAACATAGCTCATGCATGTTACATCAGGCCATTAAAATGGGTACCCTGTGCTCGGGGGTATAACCGGGTACCCTGCCCCTGGGGATTATATCAGGGCACTGGTCCTCTAGGTTGGGGGTTGAGCATGGGGGTAACAACTCCTTCCCGTAAAAACCAGCCTGTTCAGAAATCCAAAGAAGTAAATACCGGACTGCCTTTACGGAATTCGATCAGGAAACGATCAAAGGATATGAGATTTCGATACTCGAATATACGCACGCTTTGTCAAAAAAGACTGTGTGGATGAGGACTTTGACATTCTAAAAGTAAAGAACTGGAGATCAATTGCTGGGAGAAAGGCAGATTGGGAAAAGCTTCTGAGGAAAGCTCAGGCCCACAAAGGGCTGTTGTGCCAATGTTAATGATGATGATTGCCATTTGGGTTTTCTAACTGAGTAATAGCAATATTTAAGATCGTTTACGGATTCCTTCTTAATATGACTAACCCGGCAAACTCAATACCATTTCAATACTTTTTTTGCTTTTTGGGAAGCAAGAACACTTTAGAAAAGTAGTTCTGAGTAAAGAAGTTTTTTAAACATTTATTATGTTACTATAAATCTTTAACAGATTGAAAATGCGGCTCAGTTTAGTGCTTGCAAATTTTATACAGTAATTTTCATTAACCCTTCTTTGCATAATGGTGGAAATTTCCATCATAACCTATAATGCCTAAAAATTATATAAAAGAACAAGTTTACTTTAAGTTGATCGTGTTTGTATACCTTTTTAATGCACATTGCATAAAAAGAAACATAGCTGTCCAAAATAAACAAGTGCTATTATCAGTGAAACGAGCTTAAAGTTGTCTCATTTCGCTGTTTGTTGTAGTTGCAATAAACGTTTGATTTCGTTTATAATTTTGTTTTATTATATTAGAGTTTCTATTGCTAAAAAATAGAAAATGAGTGGAAGAAAGGTTTAAAATACGTGTTTCTGTTATTTTCCTCTTTTATTTCTATTTAGTACTAAGCTAATTATCTAACTTTGAATGATGATAGAAATTTTTAGCATATTGTTTTTTGCTAAATTTATACTATAAATATATACTAAGATTTTTTTTAACCATTTTTCCTTTAATTTTGAACATGAATTATATCAATTTGATTAATTTCACCAATAAAGAAAAAATCATGCAAAGAAGAGTTAATTCAGTAAGCATTCAAAAGATCTCAGCTCGTAAACAATCTCGATTCATTCATTGTGAGAAGTTTCTGTATATTTCTCACATCACACTGAGGGTTCATGTGTCATAATGAATTACATATACATGGTATATTTATTTCATATATATATAACAGACAATTTTAATTTAATCTTTTATTTTACGATTATTTATCATACTCGATACTTTAATGTATCATATTTAGTTATGTTAATTTTAAATTCAAAACTCTCAGTTAAAAGTTGATTACTAAACCAATGATTTAAATGAATAATTGATATATATATATATATATATATATATATATATATATATATATATATA
>JAPDSC010086346.1:0-14026 GCA_026290005.1 Latrodectus geometricus | reverse complement strand
TCCTTTTAACACTTAAAGTATAAACAAATATTAAATTTTTTTATCTGTTTTTATTATTCAACCAAGCATATATAACAATAGAATGCTAATAATGGGGGGTACTCCAATACGTGAGAATTTGATTAGAGTTCCTTTTTTATATAAATTTTGGTATTTTAAAATTCGATTTACTTGAACTTATGGGAAATTTTCTTTTAGAGCTCAGTTGAAAATTTTTTTCCAGCTAATTGACAAATATCAATACTAAAAATCTGAAATTATGTCAAATCATGCAATTCTAAATTTTGAATTTAGGTTAGCAAAGTTGAATAGTGGTTGGTAACAAAACAAATATATAATTAACAATAAAAATTAAATTTATCAATGATTTAGTTTTGATATGTATTTCATCACATAACATAAATATTGCTTTAGCCAATTACTTTACATATCACCTTTTTTAAAAACGAGCCAAGGAGGGGACCTAAAGTGCATTTTCACCAAACTTTGTAACATGGTTAATTCCCAGTGAACGGTATGCTCCTTGTACGATATGCATATATACAACGGTACGCATATAAACAATTATTAATTAATTGTATATATTATTTCTATAAAATAATATAATTTTACATTATATAATTATATTAATTGTATATTGTATAATTATATTAATTGTATAAAAATAGCGTACCGTACACTGGGATACAGCCTTGTAACGGTTAATTCCCAGTGAACGGTACGCTCTTTGTACAATATGCATATATACAACGGTACGCATATAAACAATTATTAATTAATTGTATAAAGTTATATTATTTCTATAAAATAATATAATTTTACATTATATAATTATACATATTTATCAACATAAGAAAATAAGAGGTGAAAGCATTCAAACATCACAGCATTCACTAAATAAATTTCACAAATATCAAGGAACTATTTATAATGAAAATGAGTGTATTATTAAAACTCTCACATATTTACAGCAAAAATCAAAATTCTGAATTCATTTTACATTTCAAATACAAACGTTACATAAATTGAGAAATTTAGCTTTAGTATATGCAGAAGAAATGAAGTTTCAATAATATATGATGTTGATTCATATAATGCAGGAGAGATGAGAAATGATTCTACAGATTAATAAAATTAGAAACAGTACTCATTTTAAATTAACATTATATATGAATACATATAATGTATCAATTTGGTTAGACTATACTTTAGGGTGCCCCTTTGGTTGTTGCCAAGTTGTGATCGTGATTGAACGGCAATCTGGGCATAACCCGATCGTATTCTGATTGTAACAGAGCAATTAATTGCTATGTGCCCACAAAAATCGCCAATAAAATTGATAACCAAACAAAAATCACCATATTTGCCAAGGGAGAACCCTAAAATATAGTTTTACCTATCAATTTTGTAAAAAAATGATATCTTATGCCATAAAAATGGAATGAGGCACAAATGTTAAATAATTGGAAAACATTATATTATTTTCATGTATATTTCTGTATAACACAAACTAACGCTTATGAAACTGCTTTAATTTCAGTTTGTTAAGTAAGCAACATTTTAAAATTCATTAATCTATAATCTTATTTCAAATCATTTTAAAATAAAGAAAATTATCTTACGGTTTGGTTTCTGGAGGCATTATATTTATTTAGAGATTGTGCAGAATAAATAGAATATATGAAGTCTTATTTTTTGAACTTAATTATGAGTTTACAATCAATAAGAAATGTAAAAATAAGTACATATTACAAAACCGAAATTAGTTTGAAGTTTTACAGCTGGCATTAATTTTTGGGTTACGACATTTGTTTTGCTTTCAGAGAGCAAGAGAGAATGTTTTGTTGCCATTTACAATGACAAAAATTACATGGTGTCTCGCTCTTGGCAACAGATTAATATCAAAATAAATAAATAAAAAAATTGTAATACTTTTACTTATTCTTTTTTGTTACAAGAAAGCATCAAAATTTTTTTCTCTATTCGTTCATATTTTTTCTCTATTTTTTTATTCAATTTCATATAAATAATTTGAATCGAAAAATTAGTATTCATGTTATATTAGTTGTTCTTGTTTATAGAAAAATATACTTCTTGAAAAATACTTTAATTTCAATTATTGACATCAATTATTCTTATTTTAAATAATATAAATAGACAAAGTACATTGAAATCACAATAAAAAATTATCTATGTGAACATGACGAATAGGAACTATTTTTTACATATTTTAATACAGCAAGACAGATTTTGCAGCCTTACAATATTAAAATATATCTTTGGGGATGGTTTGTGTGGACAAATAGACAATTTTTGAAATCAATTATCAATTAACTGATTGTCTGTTATAGCAGTTGCTATAATACTACACGTTATCTTGAGCTAATGGAACTCTCATTTTTGACATTGATTCTACAGGTTTGCATTGATAATCTTTGATATTTTGAAAGAGCCCATGACAATTTTATTGTATTCATCAGAACTTCAGTTTCTTAAAAAAGATCTAATCCTGAATTCCCAAAAATCATATTGTTAAGAAATTTTCTACTTATTATTTTCAAAAAAATACAGGGAACAGTTTTATAAATAAGGAAAGGAAATAAGATTTTTTTTTTTCAATTTTCGATTTCTGCACTCGTATTCGTTTCGTTGTTTGACGTAATGTAACGCATGTACTAACTTGTAGTATTGCAGGAATCATTTTGATACTTCTTGATTTGTTATGAGTTTTGACTTACTTTAATGAAAGTGATGAGAAAATTTTTTAATGTGGATTTATTATTATTTAAAAAACTTGAAACTCTGCTTAAAAAGTGGAGAATGTTTTGATTATTTGCGTACTTTTAAATTTTCCATCTGAATTCTGATTAATGCATATTATTTTACACAGTCGGAAAATATAACCGGGTGTCTCAAATTCAGCAACTCTCGAAAGATTTTCAGTGGCAGCACATTCCATCAGACCATAATCCTGCTGATTTGCTCTTCAGAGGACTTGATGTTAAATACCTTGCAGCTGGTAAACTGTGGTTTAAGGGACCAGACATTTCAAGATTAAATTTACC
Organism: Latrodectus geometricus; assembly: GCA_026290005.1. Classification (NCBI taxonomy): domain Eukaryota; kingdom Metazoa; phylum Arthropoda; class Arachnida; order Araneae; family Theridiidae; genus Latrodectus; species Latrodectus geometricus. Next base: position 10,961 of record JAPDSC010086346.1, on the reverse strand, counting down.
TGCCTTTCAGACTTTGTGAATTTCTAATGTCTCAACCGACAAACTTTTTACAGCTGAACTTAAGCCTATTTCCAAAATAATTTTAATTATAATCAATGACTCTAGGTTTTTAAATGATTTAATATCACTAATGATTTTTATAAACTAATTAGAATTCTAGCATTTATTTTAAGGTTCTTTCGAAATTGTAAATTCCTTGAAAAGAGGATTTCTCAAACAGGAGGAATACAAAAATGCAGGAAACGTTCTTTTAAAAATTGTTCAGGTTAGGTATTTTTTTCCTGAGATATCTGCTTTAAAAAGAGGATTGCCAGTTCCATCCAGTAAGTTGAAATTTCTTAATCCATTCATAGATCCATCCGATGGATTAATTAGAGTGGGTGGCAGACTTATGCATTCTAATTTAAATCAAAAACATCCTATCATTTTGTCGGCTGGAACTAGATTAGTTAAACTTATATTTCAGCATTATTATAAACAAGATTTTATGAAGACCCTCTTGCTCTTCTAAATGCTGTTCGATTAAAATATTGGCCCATTGGTGGGAGAAGTGAAACACGCAAAATAGTTCACGAATGCGTAGAATACTTCAGAAACAAGCCAATGGTCGCAAACTAGTTTTAGAAGACCTATCTCTAAAATTTTCATTTTGCCTATTGTAGAAAATTTTCTGTCAAATTAATAAGTTCATTTATATTAGTTTGGGGAAAAAGTAATCCATTATATTTTTGGAAGACGTCTGTTGTGATCGATATCTCGTGAGGTATATATCAAACAATTTCAGATTTATGCTCGTTGGAAAGGGGACATTTGACACTAAAATATCCTCTTGCGGTTTTTTGTTTGATTAATTACGTTACGAGTACAAGGTTTTAAAAATGGAAGACAACAAACAGAAAATTCGATACATTTTCGTTTTTCTCTTGAAAAAGATAGACGGGCGGCTAAAATTGTGAAAGGTATTTATCGTCCTATATAAGACTGTAACAACCAGTTACGTACAATTTTTGTTTCGTCGATTCCGTTCGGGTATTTTTGATGTTAGAGATGCACCTCGCATGTGGATACAGCATCGTCGAAAATGTCTATAAAATAACAAAAATGATCGAAGTTAACCACATTTTAGAGTCGTAACGCGCAAGACCTAAAAATCTACATGAAAGCTGTTTTAAACCTTTTTACAAAATGAATCCAAAAGAAGTTACATAAAGTTCAGGTAAAAATAATGGATTTCTTTTCCCCCAACCTAATATTTGCTAAATCATTGTACTAATTGAATTCATTATTCCAATAATAATTATTGTATTATTTTATGTTTATAAGTCAATTAGTGATGTAACTTTGGATATATTATCATTATTCCAATTATAACTATTGTGTTAATTTTTTCTTATATATTAATTAATGATGTAATTTTACTTACATATTTTCTTTAAAACATATGCATATTTCAACGCAGGGTGGGATATTTTTGATTTATAATGTATACCCTTGGCTACGGAACACCTTTCTGGGCATATTTTGTAATCATGACATATTTAGCAACCTTTTCCTTGTGATTTTTTTTTCGCTGTATCTAATGCTAACGCTCGAAGCATTTTTTAATACAACGTTTTGTCTTTTATTAATGGAACTCCGTGCAAGCCCTATTTACAATTTTGGTAGTTCTATATACTTTTAGCTTCAAATTATTAGCCATTTTGTTCCTTTTAATTGCATTGCATAATAAGTATTTTAATTTCAATTATTTTTTAAATTATAATGATATGTGCTTAAAGCAAATACAGAAAAACGCAAATATTGTACGAATTTCATGAGAAAGGCTTATTTTAGGGTAAGTCAAAAAACAAAACATCAATTTTACATTTTTAAAGGGTAATGTTTTTTGTGTATAGTAAGAGAGATTAGCTACTATAATTTTATAGTTACCATGGTCTTAAGTAACAACGCACTTATTTAAAAAACAGATGATGTATAAAAGTTTTTTGTGTATCGATACATGAATTATTCTATGGCCTTTACTGATACGGTCATATTTACTATACATCTCTGTTTACAATAAAATGCAGAATATTCTAATCACTTCAGTCTAGTACTAATGGAAAAAGGCTTTTATACAGCTAGGATGTGTTTGCTCATTCTCAGTGGTAACTTATTTGGTTAATTCTAACAATTTTGAGATGATCTTCAAAACGAACGTCAAATTTTAAAGTTCCTTCTTGCCAAAAGTATTTATCTCTGTTATATATAATGAAAAAATGTAATATCTATAAGTTGTTCGAAAAGCATAGGACAAAAAATAATTTTAGGCATAAAAAATTGCATTTCAGCAAAAAGTTTGATTTGAATAACTAATTTTTTTCTCTTCATTTATATTAATTTACTGTGCAATTTTTGTTGTTATACTTTAATTCTTAAATTTCAGAAATTTGATGAAATTGAGAAAAGTTTTGTAAAATTAGGAATTTTAAAGTGGAAATGAAAATTTTAAATAATATTGAGAAACAAAAATATTTGTGAATTAGAAAAAGCTCAAAACTTTAATAAGAAAGGAAATATAAAGAATATTATGGTATATTTTTTGAGAATTAAAAAAATAAAGCAAATAAAATTTTCTAACAAAGAGTTTTAACTATTTTTCAATTATAATAATTTATATTATTATAAGAGTTATTTTTATAATTGAGTACATTATAGTATCTCAATTATAATAACAATATACAATTATAACAGAAATCCAAAAGTGTCTTTATAAATATGAGTATTTATAAAACATTTTTGTTTAGATATTTGGTAAAACGAGGAATGGCTGCCAAGTCGAAAATCGCCCCAGAATTAATAAACTCGGGTAAACTTGGTGGTCTGAGGTTTTTGGCCACGAGGAATCGATTGGTGCCGGTTTTGAAGCTCTACGGTCGAGCAGTTCGGAGTTACAGATAGGATATTTTCAAACTTTATTAGTTCGTCATAATGGCTATAGATGGCAGCACTTAAATTTTCTTTGTCTATCTATTGCCTAATAGGTTTCAAGAGGTAACGTGCTGCTATCTATAGCCAATATGGCGAACTAATAAAGTTTGATGACCACACGATTATTTTTAAATCACAAAATTATGGTAAAAATATAAAAGAAAAAATAAGGATAACTTTGATATTTTTACTAAATTTTCTTTTAAAAAAGTACGATTCTAATTCCACTGCTTTTTATTAAGGGAAATTTGTTAATGAAATTTTGAATTTAGCGCTCGTTCGTTAACTAAAAAGATTCGTTCTTTTTGATTCGCTCAAAATTCCAATTTCCAAATATTCGAATTTCCAAAAAAGCATTTAAGGAACTGATTTTGATTTCAAATCACCGTCAACAAAGTTAAATTACATTTATTTTACATTACAATTACATTTATCAATTACATTTTATTTCCTATGACTTTTCAAACTTTACCTTTGTATAGAATAGTTCCCTTTCCAAACTCTAACTTAGTTTAGAATAGTTTACAATGGTGCACTTTAACTGGTTATCTTTTCACCAATGGTTTCACAAATTTTCTTATGGCATATATTGTTTTGATAAATCCCAATTGAAAATTTAAATCTTCGAGTTAGCTTCGATACCTGTTTTCTCCGAGCGGAGCTCGGTCACCCGCTGGTTTTTCTAAAATACAGATTTAATTTTTTACAGTATTTGAAGCTATCACTTTCAGTAAATTTATCTCGTAAATTAATCTTCCTAAGTCATTCGTAATCATTCGAAAAAATTAAATTTTATCTTTTCAGTGTGTTCTAAAAAAATAAGCAACTTCTTTTTTTGTATCATAGTGGAGTTAGTTCATATAATAATAAAATAGGAGAGAGAGATTACAGAGTATTTGAAAATCAGAAATACGAAACATACGTTTCCTTTGTTTAAAAAAATCTATGTATGATGATAGGAATTGTTATTTAGGAATTAAAAAATTCCCAATTTTATGTTTCAATTTTTGGTATCTTAGTTAAAAAATGATGAGAAGTTTTATTATAGTTACTGATTCTGAAAGTTGAGGAAACAAATCAATACAATTTGAGAAAATATTTTTTAAAAAGTAAATATAATTTCTAAAATTTGTTAAATTCTTTTATAATATTATTAATGCAATAATATTATGAAGTTTCCAAATACTTAAAAATTCACTTCTATCGTTTTTCCTGTTATCCATTGCCATTATTTTTTTCTATCTTAGTGAAAAGTTACTTATTTGTGTAAGATACAAAAACGTGATTGGTTTCCACAGAATAAAATTATAATTTAAAATTCGTTTCTTGAGTAAAAGATCTATTTCCACAGTTCATGGAAGTTTTACCACTTGTTATTTTTATGTTTAGGATTTGGAATTTGTTCATTAAATAACATTCTTTTATTTATTTTTTCCAATCTTAACAAGTTCCACAGACGATAGTGTAAATTAAAAGGGTAAAAAAACTCCAAATTTAACAAAGAGTAGTTTAATGATTTCGAAATATTATTTTTGCATATATACTTCTCCAGCTTCCAGTTGTGTTTTATGTCTAAAATGTTTCAATATTACGGAATCTATTCAAAGCTTTTGATAGAGATTAAAATAATCTTTGTGTGTGAAAATGAACAAAAGATTGATAAATCAAACCAAGTGTAAAAAGTGAATTTTACTAAAATATAATATATTTGGGCATTTGAATATTTTGGCATAATTTTTTAATTTATGGAAATAGTATCCTTTTAAAATGCTCACTCTTCTATGATGAAAATAGTTTTCCCCAAGCTAAAACATTTAATATTAACTATCCTAAGCTGTCTGTACACCCTATGATCATTTTTGAAGGAATAAAACGTGACATTAAAAATTATTAAAGCATTTTTCTAGAAATAATCTAAAATTAATTGAAAATAAGTGTTCTTTTTATTCTAGATAAATTATGCAGGGAACAATGAGTAGTTTTTACACACTTCAAGACACGAAAATTTAATCATCAACAAAACATATTTTTTGAACATAATGATGTGACTGAATTAATTGGGTTTCCTTAAAAATTATTTAGTTTACACAAAAAACTTCATTACATTATTGATTGACAGTTTTCTTATAGATAATTAGATTATGAAATTCAAAGCGAAACAGGGGTAAATTTAATGAGTGGGCATATGGCAATAATTTTTAAATTCTTTACACCCCAAATTTCTGTAAGATGCCCCTTAAGAATTAAAAATTTTTTCCTTAGAAATTATATTTTCTCTAAAATCACTTATGATTTTATTTAAAAAAAATTTTATGTTACTATCAAATTTTACAATCATTGAAAGTTTAGTTTTTAACTTTAGAAAAAAAAATTCAGTTAGCGAATTAAGTATAAATCTGAATTAGGATTTCTAAACTCTCTTTATCTTTGATTCGAATTTTAAACAATTTTCTTCCAGAAAGAATTTTATAAGAGTAGACAATCTTTTTATGACGGAATTATAAAAAACAAGAGGATCAACATGTGACACTAATTTTGTCAAACTTCACAGAGTTTTGGTTCTTTAGGTGTAATTGCTTGGAAAGGAGTGTGACTTGAGAAAATATGTAGTTATTATCTTCTGCTTTCTTCTTAATCCGTTAGGTCTTCTTTCGTTTTTTTAGAAGAGTTATAAAAATTCCTTTTTTAATTCAATTCTTTAAAGAAGAGAAAAGTTTTTGTTGTTTTCGTGAAAATGGATATAAATTTTCAGAATGATAAGCAACTATACATTACAAAGAATAGTTTGCTTGTGTAAACATTGCACATAAACTTTGATTATAAAAGTAGTTCGATTAAGACTTTAAATTTTTACTTTTTACTTATTATCTTGATCTTTATTTGTTATTCATAAAGCATTTAATACAAAATAAAATACATGCAAAAAATTTTGATAATTATAATTTTTCACATGAAAGCTAAAAATTGGAATATAGTTTTCAAAAAATGTAGATTTGTCTTTTAAAACCTAAAAGAATTTAAACGTGAGTAAAAAAAGTGAAATTTTTCAGAAATTTTGCTTTTATTTCGATTGGGAATTAAGAAAAGTAAGTGTAAAAATAATTCAGCGAAGTTTTATACTGCGTATAAACTTAGAATTAATAACAACTATTTTATCTGTAATAATGTTTTTGTTAATAAGACAGTTGTTCTATATTCCTTTACGAAAGTTCACTAAAAAGCTTAAAAATATTTGCTGCTCTTTTCGCGGTAAATCTGTGAATGTTTTTTTACTAAAGAAATTCAGCGCATGTTATATATACAGTTAATTAATATTTCATGTTTTACGAAATTCTAAAATAAGTTTTTTAGATAAAAGAAAAATTTTAATTGTTATGTATATTCCTAAATAGAACAAAAAACAAAAATTGTTTTAAGGAAAAACTAATTATTGAAATCAAATTGTAAGAAGTTTGAATGAAAAAACAATTTTTTTCTCATCGAAATTGCTTTATTTCGATAAAAAATTCATAAGTTTTATATTCTTCTAACAATAAAATAAGACGTTTTATTAAATTATGTACAAAAATTGAATAGAAAGTTTAAAAATATAATTATTGTTGCAGTAAATAAGGATTGATTTAACACTTTTCACACACACTTATGATTAAATTAATTTAAATTCATTAATCAAACTTGATACTTTTTGTTTTAGACGGGATCAAAGTCAGTTTTATTAACAGATTTGTCTTTAAAGAAAATGTCCGAAATCATTTGATTTCAATTTATCATTGTAAGATTATTTATTAAACACGAGTGCTAAATCGATTGAAACCTCAATTCAATAATTGTTTCGAAATAAAAATTTATACGACGGAAAAATGAACTAAAAAACATGTATGCTAAACTTTAAGCTACAAGATGTGCAAAAAATCATACAAGAAAAATGATAAGTTTTAAAAACAAAAGGAATAAAAGAAGTTCTAATCTCCATAAATGCATTTTCATTAGGATTCAAACACGGCTGATAGCACCAAAAAAAAAAAAAAAAAAAAAAAAAAATTCCTGATCACATAAAATTCCATAACACATAAAAATATTCTTTTGTTCATGTTTGGAATTTAATAATTTTTCTCCAAATTTTGGTCAACAGCCCTTTATTTAATTGGTATTTGATTTAAGTGCAAATATTGCACATGTAGTGAATCATGATGCAGCTAAATTATATTTTAACATAAGACAAGCATAGTATTTTCAAGCGTTTTATTCACAAGAACTCATAAGTTATAAAAACTGAATGAACTATGAAATGTTTGTTATTTTTTAAAATATTTTCGGGAAACGAATGAAATGAACTGTTACAATCGTATAAATTTTGTTGAAATATATAGATGCTGGAATTTCAGTTGTAAATTATTGATCATAAACTAAATGTTATTGAAAAATTTAAATTTTATATCCGTTTTTATGGTATACTGGTAGACATATATTAAGAAAGATCCCAAAATTCAATATTACCACCGTGTGATTTATGATACATTCTAAAGGTGAGTGAAATAGAATACAGAAAAATTCGTAACAGTATCTTTTCTAAGATTCAAGAGTTCTTAAAGCAAATGTTGCTTATAAGATTATTATAAAAAATACTGTTTAAATTGCATTATACAAGTATAGGTATATATATGTACATATTTCAGTTTAAAGCAAATTGTTGTTGAACATAGCTGACATAAGCATTTGTGCTATTATACAAAAAATAAAATTTGAATTAAAATAATATTTTTGATTGTATAGAAAATATTATGTAATTTTATCATCAATTTAGGAATTTATTAATAAGAAATAATTTTGGAAGATAATCAATTTATTTATTTGGAAAAAAATCTCTCATATACATAAATTAATTGTAGAGGTACTCATAAAAATTTTCATATTCTAGATAAACTATTTTAAATGTAATTGAATCAAATAAAATCATTGTTATAAACTCAATGGCTTCTCTTTTTCATTTAATAAAAATATTGACATAATTATTTGTATTACTGAGAAATTTACTTGTACTGTTGTAAAATTTATTAACTGCACAAAATTTTACTGTATACGTTTAGTTATTTTGTCATAACACATTTTTTATTTAGACGAATCTATTAAATATCAAAATTAAAGCAAATGAGAAAGAAATCAAGTACATAATTTAATTGCATAAAGGATATGACATTCTGCTCAAAGTATTTTTTCAAGAAAAATTCTTTTACAAACACTGTGTAAAGACATTCCAAAATTAATGTAATTTGCAATAGAAAATCCAATAAATGATGAAAACAAAGAACTGATTAAGAAATGATAAAAATATTCACACGAAAATAACAAACTTGTTATTTTATTGGCACTAAGTAATTTAATTCCCCCATCAATATTTGATTTTAATTATGTGACTAATGCAGAAAGTTCCATGTCTTTATTTTACTGTTTATGAAATAATAACATTATAGTTTCATATATCATAAGCAAGGTATGGAAAACATTTAATTCAAAAGTCATTGGGCTAAGTTTATTTTATTTGCTATTATGAGAACTGAATTGCTGTGTGTGTTTAACATTAGTCTCTTATAAATGAGAAAAGTTTTCAAATTAATTTCTAATTTTCTAACACTTTGTTATTATTAATTTTATATAAAATTATTTATTAATATTATTTTATTATACTTTTATTTTATTTAATTAAGTTTATTAAATTTATTATTAATTTTATATAAAATTATTTATTATTATTATTTTATTATATTTTTATTTTATTTAATTAAGTTTATTAAATTTATTATTAATTTTATATAAAATAATGGTGAAAATGCGCTTTAGGTCCCCTACTCTGCCAACTTGGCGAAAGTGTGCTGTGGGTCCCGTACTTGGCGTGTTTTTAAAAACGCTGTTGCCATGGCGATAATGGAATACGATTTTTAACGGTCTTCTAATTAGCAACCAATGAAAATGACCGATTTTTCAAACTGAAACTAATTAACGACCAATGAAAATGCTAAAAGAAAAAAACCAATTAATGAGCATGCGCGAAAAAGCGCAAATTATTTCCTCCGGAGGTTGCCATAAAGAACTCATTAGGTATAAAAACGTCTGGTTTACCACGCTTGGTGCATTTATCGCCAAGTTGGCAGAGTAGGGGACCTAAAGCGCAGATTAACGAAAATAATTTATTATTATATATTACATTTAATCAATTTAATTATTTTCATCATAATTTATTATTTATATTAATTATTCAATAGTTTGTTTTTCAATAATTATATTTTCATACACTTTTCAATAAAAAATATAAGTATATTAAAATAAATAAAAACAAAGATTTTCTCATCTGATGTAATATCAACACTGGATTCTTAAAGTGCTTGTAATACAGCATGCTTTCTCTTTAGCAATGAAGAAATCTACTCTGTTAATAATGGGAGTGTTTAAAGTGTGATTTTTAAAAATGATTTAAATATAAGTATTACATAGCTAATTATTTTAACATAGAACTTATACATAGCTAAAATAGAAATTTTTTAAAAGTTGTATTGTGAAAATATTTTTTTAATTTCATAAATCTGAGACTCTGGACTGGTTTTTTTCATGTTTATTTAAACATTAAAAAATGTTTTATTTCTAATAGAATCATATTTGCTTCTATAAAATATGGAAAATGACAACAAAAACGAGCACACAAAATATTAATAGTTGATCTCAGTAAGTTTTTACCGCAATCAGAACAATATAACTAAGTTGAGGATAACACATACTCTGTTAGATAGAAATAATTTTTCATAGAGTAAAGTTTGAATCAAATAAACGAACTGTATGTGTTTAGTTACTAGATAGAAAATAGCTTCAATACGCAATAGCAATACCGAGTTGTGGTTATTAATATTCATAAAGATCATGATTATGCAGGACACCCTTTCATTGATGGAAGAAGTGAAATATTATTTTGTCTTTTTATCAGTTTCTTTAAAAAGCATTTTATTAATCCAATAATTTTTTTTGCCTGAATAATCGGTAGTAACTATTATAAACTGTTATCTATAATAACTTCAACCTAATTTTTTTCTGAAAATACTACTATACCTTGTAGAATAATTAAAAACTTTTCTAAAAATAATAAAAAACTAATTGACATTAAGGGCTACTTTTATTTTAATAGGATAAGAGTACATATTAGATTTTTGAGTCTTTAAAAAAATTAAAATTAAACTTCCAACACGAGACATCTTTTTTATTAATGATGATGTATCAGACTAAATTTTCTTAAATTACTTTAGTATGTAAGTAAACATTATTATACATTTGTGATTGACAGTTTTCATCTAGATAATTAAATTGAAAGCAAAGAATAAAGAACTAATATAATTATGATAATATTTTTTAAATCCTGTATGTCTTTAATTTTTTTAAAAGACCATATGTTAGAAATGTAATGCTATTTATTTTTTGTAGGCATTCCTTTCTTAATGTTCAATGCTAAGTTTTTACTTTAATATATCCACGTGTGATTTTTTTTCTTCTCTTTTTCCTGCAGCATATTTTCTTTATTTGTCCTTAAAAAAGAATTTACTCATAAGTTAATTAAACATAAATCCAAATTAACGATATTTTTGTTCTTATTTAGAATATTATGCAATTTTATTTTGGAAAGAAATTTATAATAATAAAATATTGAGATAAGTGAAGATGCAACATATTTAAAATGCTATACCATTCTATTAAATTAGTGGAAATCTTTTTCTAGATAAATTATTTTTAGTAGGCAAAAAATTAATGAAATTTATAATTATTTTTAGCTATTTTTCTTATTGAATCTCCATATTTTTCTTAAATGAAATTGAAGTGCTTAATGGCATCACTGAATCTGCTCCAATCATTAAAATCTACTACGATTCAAAGTTTTTAACCTTTATTTCCTCTTAGAATCTTCCTCTGAATTTATGAATCTGATTCAGTCATTAAAATCTATTATAATTCAA
>JAPDSC010086331.1:0-13022 GCA_026290005.1 Latrodectus geometricus | reverse complement strand
AAAAAATTTACATATAAGATATTTACAGTCCATGTTAAATATCAGCACAATCGGTAAATGTTCATGAATCACAATGCACATATTCATTTTTTTTATGTTATATACTCAAATAGTTCACATTTCTCTTATAAGTCCATAAGAATACTGTAGATCAATTAAGTACCGTCTATGCAAGAAATATAAATCATAGTTACGAGTGAGTCATCTCTCTCATTTCCACTGGCCAAATATATTTAACAGAAAGCAAAAATAAGTAAAATTAAAAAAAATAAATACAAATACAAGTGAAAAAAAATTATAAGTGAACAACGTATATCCATATGTATATTTTATTAAATCGTGAGATATTTTTAATTTGGTCCTTTTTTTTTTATTTTAAAAATATTATACAATTATCAATATTTTAAAATTTTCCTGCTTTATTTAACTGCTTTTCACCACAGTTCTCACTTTCTCATTTTGTTAACAATGTTTCTTAAACGCCGTAGTAATATTTGCTTTAATAAATCGAGAACTATCAATAAATAATTAAAAAGTGCAAAAACGCCTGTTCCCCGTAACAACGATGGGAGAAAAAGAGAGTTCTTAGGGGAATCCCCCCCTTACGCTCGCAGGACCCAGAAGTCCAGTTTGGAGTGGGACAACCGGTTTGTTGACCAGTACTTTTGAAGGAAGGAAAGGGGAAAAATTAGCCATTTCCTTTTTTGCCGTTGTAAACACCCCGTCAGAATCGCCGCTTCGCCTGTGTAACAGAGGTAAAATAAAAATTAACTTTTTTCTTTTCAGGCTTTATGTAGGTATACCCATTTATTCCTTTCCTTTTCTTAAATTCTCTAACATCCTTTTGCCATTGTAAATTTAGGGCTTATATAAATTTTGTTCATTGTGTCCTATGTTTATGACCTCTCCATCATGACATGTATTCACCCCGTCGCCATTGTTCCTTCTTCCCGCTAAGAGGGACTGACCCTTTCCCGATGCTTTTGTCCTCCGGTGGGGCAAAAGTATTTACTCATGCTTAGCATAAATGTGAGCGTCGTTCGCTCATTATTTTCAGTCGAGCTGTATTTACTTTTCTAGTATAAATACTTGGGGAAAACCTTGATTCAATAGTCACCACATTTGGTGAATTAATCTTTATGACCTGAAAAGGTCCTGTAAAACGACGACGGAAACGTGTCGATTCATCTAAAAATACCGTGTCCCCTATTTTCACCTTAGAAGAACACGCTTTCTTTTTTTGTATTAAATTTTGTGTTGTTTGTGCTTTAATTAGATTTTCCTTAGCCTCTTTCTGAAATGTATTAAATGTTTGAACAGTTTTTTCATAAAATGTATTATAACTCAGAAATTTTTGTGCCTGGGGGTTTATTTCCCAATTATCCGTTAGCAACTTGAGATCTCTCCCGAAAAATAGCTGATTTGGAGTAAATCCAGTAGCTGGATGTATACAATTATTATAAAATGCAGCGTGTAAATTCACCGCTAATTCAAAATCTATTTCATTGCCTAATGACTGTAACGTATTCTTAAGAGATCCATGAATTCGCTCCACCTTACCGTTTGCAGCGGGATGATATGGAGTAGTAAATAAATTTCTAATTTTTAACTGTCGATTTAATTCTCTATGCATTTCAGCCGTAAATTGGCCACCTCTATCTGAAAGTATAAACTTGACCTTACCATAAGCAGACATATATTTTAATAATTTTCGAACTATTGTTTCCGTTTTTATATTCGTTACTGGAAATAGTTCGATTCTCCGAGAAAAATTATCTATACAACTAATTACATAGTGTCCTGTCGCAAAACGTCCACAAATATCTACACTTAAAATTTCGCCTGGTTCATTTGGAATAGGTATATTCCCGAATTCTCTTTTCTTTTGTCTGTTTGGTTTAACTTTTCCACATGTTTCACACGAATTCACATAATTTCGGACATGTGCGTACATTCCTCGCCACCAATACTTACTAATTACGCCCTGATAAGTTTTGTCAGCTCCTAAATGAGTCATATGTGAAGTCTGAATGGCGTACTTCTGTAAACTTTTCGGTAATATAATTTGGGGTTGTAATTCCTTTTTACCTTTTATTTTCCCTAAATGCATAAGTATACCTGTTGATTTGTCTATATAAAACCGACTTATTTCCTGTTTAAATGGTAGTTTACCTCTATTTAAACCTTCAGTAATTCGACTTATCTCTACATCATCTTTCGCTTTTTCTCTAATATTTGCTAAACTTAATTGTTTCAAATCCATCACTTGCTCATTCCTTATGTTCGACACAAATTTCTCCCTCGACACGCTCTCTGTTCGGTGTTGATTGACTGGTGCGGTGATGTCCGGAGCCTGTCTCGAAAAGGGCTCCGCTTGAACAACTGCTGCCTGACATCCCCCCTTCTTTCGTGATGATTCACTATATTTCAGCTCTGAATTTGTTTCACGGGAATCCTTTACTCCTGTGATTTTTTTACTATCGCTATTTTTGTTAATACATTTCAAAATATTACAGTTTTCATTATACCCAAATTTATTTTCCTCCATCCTAATTATTTCCTTATCAATAGTTATATAATTTTTGTTTCCGCTTACGCATATATTAGCGCTTTTTATTGCTTTGTAACTCAAAATAACATCATAATCCGGAGGAAACTTTTGGTTAATAACGAAAAAGTTATCTGTTATAGTTTTACCACCTATTTTAAGAGACATTTCTACACAATCATTGTAATTAATTCTTTCCCCGGTAATTGTGACGATATTTATTTGCTTAGGAACGCTCTTAACTTCTATATACTTTTTGATTTTATTGTATTTCAGCTGGGACAGCAGAGACACCGAGGCTCCAGTATCCAATAGAATTCTCGCCGACAGATCCTCCACTTCAAATTCATCCCCCACATTCAACGACTCGTCCACTACAATTCCCCTTACAATCGGTAAGTCCCTTTTATTACATTTTATAGAATTATTTAAAATTCCTGTAGTTTTTATAATTTCATTCTTATGTTTAGTTGTTAAATCAAGAGCCTCGCTATTTAAATTTATTACATCGCTTTTCTTATATTTATTTTGTTCCTCAACTATTACACCGATTTGTGTATTGTTCATAGAAAGCGCCTCTACGCTACTGTATCCCTTCCTATTTTTTTGTTTACTTATTTTGGGAGCTGTTTTCTCCTTTTCGAATTTTCGCTCCACCCCTAATTTCGCCGTCTGTAGCCCAATGGCTGAGGATTTTCGCCTTGGGCTTGCGAGTTTAAAGCTCTGTCGTTCCCCCCAAATTGGTCACTCCTTCGCTGATTCGGACTTGTAAATCTACTACCCCAATTAAAATTTTCGTTATTATTTCTATAACGTTTTTCCGCTTGTTTTTTGGAGAAATTCATTTTTGAAAAATTTTCATTTAATTTCTTTAAATGAAAGCAATTTGCGGCAAAATGCCCTGCCTTTCCACAAAACAAACATTGTCTCTCCCTATCAACATTAACATTTCCATGCCTTATATTATTTGCGGTTTCAGTTTTTTCTTTAATTATCGAATTTACTGAATTTACTCTTAACTTAACATAAAGGGATGCTGCATGTTGCACATCACTGGCAAGTTTCACAGCCTCTTCAAATGTTTGGGGATTTTTCAAAATGACTTCTTTTTGTAATTCTGGGAGAAGACCCTCAATAAATCTCGATAGGAGTAATTTATCAAACATATCTTTACTTTCTCTGTTGATAATCTGGGAAACACCGATAAAGCGACTACCTGCTCGCCTGATACGTTCAGCAAACGTCTTTACTGATTCCTGCTCAAACATTTGCGTAGTTGATAACTGTAAATTTGATTCAATTAACGATTGCTTTTCACTAAAATGCTCTAAAAATTTTTCTTTTATATTTTCAAAAGAGGTTTCTCTTTGTAATTGAATATCTTCAATCAAAAATCTCTTCGCTGCGCCTATCAATTTGGATTTTAAAATTGTAATTTTTTCAAAATCACCCCAGTTTGCCAATGAAGCTACACTTTCGAATTGGTTAAACCAAAATTCGCACGATTCTTTATCACCTTCGAAATTTGATATTAATTGAATCATTGCCATATTAGCTTGCGAATGTGTACTATTATCATCGAGATTAGGATCTAAATTCTGAACTCTATATCTAGGCATATTAATCATTCAAATAATTACAATAATATTGAATATCTAAATATTGTAACTTTTTTTTTTTTTTTTTAAAGTATACTATACATATGCATATACTACTACAATAATAAATATTTACTTGAATTGTTACTCACAGATATTTAACAAACAATTGTATAACCAATACTTTGATCAATATTATTTATAATTTGTATCATTATATATACATATTTATTATACTCTTCAACAGTCTCATACATATATATATTCATAATATTTGTTGAATATTGTACCCATATATTCTATCTTTTAAAATACTTTTAAATTACAGTTATCCAAGCATTCAATATTTTACGTTTAAAATTTATTCATTTATAATTTCAGAATTATTAACTCTTAATTCGTTTCTCAAAATTATTCTAAAAGTTCTCTAACTCCAATTATTTCTTCCTTCAAAATTTTCTTCAATGATACCAAATTTAAGGACAATACAAACAAAAATTTTTTTTTTTTTTTTTTTTTTTTTTAAAAGTACCGGCTTTATAATATTTAATTTTAAATAACACACAGTATCAAAATAATTTCCTAAGTACAAAGTTTAAAAACAACAGTCTCGACATCAAATTATTGTACAAGGTATTGAAATTGCAAAAGAGCCACGGTACCAAATATATGTCCTAGGTATCAAAATTGAAAAATAGTCACGGCACCAATTTGTTGTAGTTAGACTCGGTGATAATAGGAAAAACCGAGTTACCCAGGTTCTTAGAAATAGTGGAGATTAAATGAGAATATATTAGAATGACACAATTTAAATAATAATAATAATAATGTAATTTTATTGGACTACCATTTACATTTAAATATTTACAGTTTATATTTAAAGATTAAATATCTTATCAACATATAAAAGCATATTTATAAAACATTGTGCGGCCAGTGGGTCCTGAAGAAGAGATTAAAATGACTCACCCCCTTTGTGTAGCGAATTTCCCTTGGTAGGTCAGTACAGTTGCTGATACACTTTCTTTAGGCTCTCCTTTCATCATCGCATTGCTCCAGTATCACCCCGTCTGTTCCATGTCTCTCATTTGGGTAAGTCTGCTTCACCTCTCCACCAATTTCACTCTATCATCGGGGAACTATATTTCTATCTCATCGAATTCTTGGTTCTCCCATATCTAATCGGGGTCACATAGGTCTCAATCCATATCCCTCGTCGGAGGCTTAGCGTCTTCCTCGGTTCAACTCCTTTATTTTATTGTTGTTGTTGTAGTTCTATCATATCATCATCTGAGAATTCTGAAATCTGAATCAGAATCTGAATACTGAATCTGAATACTTCTCCATCTTCAACTCCTTAACTTTTATTGCACTCATATCTCCTCCCATTTTCTTCTATTGGATATTTTCTTGTATCTCATCGGTGTTAGGCTTCCAGGGAATGGTCAGAAATCTCCCCTCCAAAACCCTTGATTGGCCACACACAAACAAAAGGAGAATATTTTAATTTCTTATGGACCACCCATACATCCCAAGGGGAAAAGGACCCTGGGATGGAAAACTGCAATAAACTTTAAGTGCAGTTTTCGGGTGCCACTTTCAAATATATAGTTTTATTTCTTTATTACCCTTGTCTCTTTATATTACAATTTTTATGTTTCCTTTCTTTTATATTTTACAAAACTACTGCCGAGAGGAATTGTTACAGAATGTATTTACAGTAACATCTGTTTCCTCTGCGGCTCCTTTTATGTCGTTTGCACTACGACAATAAGAGTATTAAAATAGAGCATCAAGGTATGGAATCATTATACATATACGGAACCAGTGTTGTCAGATGTAATTTCTGTGGTATCTAAAGGAAGACATGATAATGTAAAAGTCAAAGAATGTTGTATCATTCTGGCCACATGATTAATTTTTGAGTGGATTACATTCCTTTATTCTAAGTGTGACTTTTACAATTGGTTTATAAAATGAACAGCAGGTATATTCTGTGATTAAGTCACCGATCAATTTGCTTTTCTCAGTTTGATATTTATTTCCCTTTTGTCATTTTTTGTTTGGAATCCTTTCAAATTTCCAGTTTTGGTATTCTCAGTAAAGAACCTATCGTCTACTATAGAAAAGAAATTTCCCATAATATTAATGCGTCGGGTTGAAAAACAAAACTGTTATCATGATTTTGCAGATTTCTACCTTAATAAATAATTACATTTATCTCAGCGCGTAATACACTCAGCAAAACTCGGATAATACTGTAAACTCTATATGATTTTTAATTCATATAAGATGTGTTCATTATCATGCAGTATATGATGAAAATATGTAAGTGTACTACTCTTTAAAGTAAAATAAAGTACAATCTAATGCTTATAAAATACGAAATAGCTTCTCGCAAAAATAAAATTACATAAAAATAAATAAGTTTTCATATATTAGTCTCTTTCACACATTAGTTTTTTTTTATAATCAAAATTTACAACATGCAAATATAAAAAGTAGATAAATTTTACAAATCAATAAAATGTTTGTTAATTTCAAGGAAACTAATCGTACAAAATATAAATAATTAATTAATCAGGCAAATGTACGTATTTATAAACCATTTAACAAAATAGAGTTAAAGATCATTTAATAAATAAATAACTATATTTAAAATCCTTAAAAGGCTGGAAAATTATTTGTAACTTTTCCACTTATGCACTTCTTGAAACAGATATTTGTGTGCATAAGTGATTGCATCTATGAAGATAATTTATTTCTCTGAGCTATGGAATATTTTCATTTTACGAAGAGGTGAAAAATGTTTCCATTCTAGTAGAAATAATGTCAGAAATTATATATAAATACTCAAAAACAGTAAATATAGGAAATAAGTCACGAAAAATCTTATGCATAAACATAACTTTAATATTTTGAATATTTTATACCGCAGTATAATTAAAAGAGATATATTCTTCATGATGTTTTACGCATACTATGTGACATAATACACACATACTATAGAAATTTATATCCAATTACGATATAAAATTTACATTCACTTTTAGAGCTAGAGTAATTTTTGAATGTTTATATTGCAATTTACTAAACGTATTTTCCGACTTAAAAAAGACTATTTCAATCTATTTGTTCGTAAGTTTATGTATAAATTGTACATTTAATATATTATGTGTTACGTTTGAAAATACTCATTAATTATGCACGATAATATTTTATAAGGGTAATGGGCATGACTTTAGTATATCTACATTTATTCTAGGATACTTCACTTAAAATATCCTGTAATGAATAGCATATTGATAGATAATCCACTTTGAAATTTATATCTTTTGATATAACTTTCAAAAAAATATTATTAAATTCTAATATGAGAATCATTTTATCTCTTAAAAATACATAAAAAAATAATATGAAGTATTATAGCTACAAACTTGTTTATTTTCATGCGTGCAATGTATCTATTAATAAGAACTTATTTGAATATTGTTGGTTTGTTTAATATATGATATTATATTGTTTAATATGTGATATTATATTGTTTAATATATGATCTTGATTTAATGATTTTTATTCCCTTTGTTATCTCACTCATGCCACGTATAATTTTGATCATTTATACCCTTTAATTACTTATTAAAAATACTCTTCAATTATTATTAAGAATATTATTTAATAACGTAATCTATTCATATAAAATTGAAACTTTTTTAAATATACGCTTAAATTTTCAAATTAAATTTTGTTATATTTTTTATTTGTTGCTTTTAATATGAAGAGTTTTTTTTTTTAGTAAAATTCATGTTTCATAAAGAAATTTTAGAAGTTTTTCGCAGTTTAATTAAAGGAAAAAATATATAATATAACTATTCAAATGTTAATGTCAATGTTATTTTTTCACAAGCTTATATATTTTGCTCATACGTGAAGTAAATAGAAAACTTATGTTGGATTATATTCTTGAATAAAGACAAATACACGATTTAAAAGTAAATTTACACAGTAAAACAGCCATGCAATTGTAAATAAAAAGTTTCAATCAAATTTTTAGAGGTAAAACAAGGAACATTTTTTTAAGTTTCCAAATATTTGCATTTAATTTATACTCAATATTTTCAAAACTTTGGAATAAATACAAAAAAAAATGTTCATTCCAAAAAAAAACCCTTTTAGAAAAATTTAAACATATTTTAAAATTCAAAAGAGATTCTAAAAAATGTTTTAAAAATTTTAATTGATTAAGAATATCTTTGAAAATGTCTAAGTAATAGTTTTTGGGTTACATTTTGTAATTAATTCAAATAATTTCAAATCATTTAAAAAGAGAACAGTTAATTTATCTATATTTTTTTAAATCGCTGAATTCTCAGCATGGACAACTCTATAAACATAAAACCTACAAATATATTTTGCCAAATTAAATTATATTATGTAATTATTTATAATATTTATATAGCACACAAAAATGAAACATATTATCTGACTACATATTTAACATTTGGTAAGCTGTATAAATTAAAATTTTTATTTGTGAGGAAAGTAATGGATGTACAATGCAGCAATTTGTTTTTTTAATTAACAAGAACAGTTTAAGTTAAAATATTCAAAACAATACTACAGTTTTCTTAAAATTATATTTACCTGTTTACATTCATTGACTACTTTTTTAAAGTGTTCAAATTTTGGTGAATACGAGGAATAAATATGATAAATGGTTTTTATCTCATTTTTTTTAAATGTAAGTTAAGTACATTTATATTTACAATACAATTTTATTTATTTATTTAACACATATTAATCTATATATAATTTTTTTCTATTTGAAATAAAATAAACTTTATCTATAGTCTTTTTATTTTTGTCTCTTCTTTAATGAAATACCTTTGATGTCATTAATATCTTCTCAGTTGTTTTCTTTATATATAAAAAAGAATGATCAGTTAAAGCTTGAGATAATAAAAACAAATCATACGGTTATGATTCAAATAGATTTTAATGAATTCCATTTATAATTTCAATACTAACAGTTTTAAGAATGCAACTTTAAGCGTTACACCATTTTAGACATAATACCATAATATAACTGCCCTTGATGCAGAATAATTAATATGCTTTATGTCTCAGACAGTTGGGAGATTCTCACGGCAGTCAGAACATAATTATTTGAAATATATTAATAGAGGCAGAGCCCTAAGGCAACTGAAGTTTTCCTATCTCCTTGTGAAAGCTTTTCACTCCTATGAACTTTGACCATACGTATATAACATAAAGAACTTTCGTGTTACCCTGGCGGTTCACCTCTCTAATCTTTCACACGTTTATAAGTCACTCGAGACGAAAGCAAATATGATAAATGACAGGCGGTACACATTATGTTTCATCTAGGAAAATGAAATTAAAATCTTAAAACATGCTAACATGATGTCTTTAAGTTCTTATAGGATGCTTATTTTAAGATTAGTTCATATATTTAAGAAGCAATAAAATGAATAAGTCTTTACTACGAATATTAAATTTTTGAACAAAAATTAATATGCCATTATTTGATTCTGAATGTTTAATTTATTTTCCATCTGTTTTTACTTCAGTACTTATGCTGTAATTTAAATAATAACAATGCTGAAAAACTAATTTCTAATTTATATTTGTCTTATATATATAGCTCGTATTCAATTTTTGTATCTTGCTTTGCAATTATTAAATACGCATGTTTCTGTTTTCTTCTATGCTTGAATACTTATTCAATATTTAGAGATTTGAGTTTTTAATAATATAAGTACAGGCATTTTATTTTTTAGACTTTTATTTTATAATTGTATATTTAATTTCAAAAAATTCCAAATATTTATATATTTATGTATATAGATTTATAATATTTACTGACATCTTATTTATAATAATATGATTGAAATGATATAAATATTTATTAAATACTTATGATAGCAGACTGCCATTTTTGGTATATTACAATATTTGTTAAGATAACTCTATAAATAAGAGTTTGAATATTTCCAAATGAATTTTTTGTTTTCATTTAGAAAATAAACTAAAAGTAAACTATGTTCTTAATAAATTTTTAAGTATGAGAAATATTTTTTAAATAATTATTTAAATTTTATATTGACAATTGAAACTAAATTTAAGTTCAAAACAGAATAACTAAAAAATAGAAATGAATAAAAATTAAATAAAGAGAACAAATGTGAAAGTATATAGGAATTATTATGATGTAAGTATATGATTTTTCCGTTGATTAATCACATGGCCACTACAGTTCGGGTATAAAGTAAAACATTTAAAAATGGAAACTTGAGAAAGTTTATCCATTAAAGAAAATTTATGGACATTATATTTTCTTGAAATGATCAAGTTTTATATATAGTATACAAATATAAATTAAAAATACCCTTGATTTTTCATATAGAATACTCATCATTCATGTTGAAACAATTGTACTTATTTTGAACTGATTTCAGTTTAAAAATGTCCTGTACGTAGAATCAAGAAATAATATCACAAATAATAATTAATTTCTAATATTTAATCAATTTTGAATAATGTTGAAATTGAGTATGTTGATGTTGTAATTATACCAGCCGACATCAGTTTTACGCAAATAGAAGAATAAATCATACTTTGTTTAAGATTGTGTTTTTTATTTTACTGAAATATAAAATTAGGCATTGCATTTCTTCAAAGATAAAGTTATTCTTCTGTAAGCACAATGCTGTTTTATTTCTAGAAATATTTTAATTTTAACACTTTTCAAATTCATAATTCATAATGCTTTTATCAAAGTAATTTCTATTATTATGATTTTGTTTACGATTGAAAAGATAAGATAATATTAATTTACTGAAAGTGCATTACTAAAAATAGTATGCCAGGCATGCGATTATTAGTTGCTTCATAATATTATATGGAAAAATAATTAGCTAATATTTTTTTTATCATTAAAATAAATAATAAATATAACATTCAATTTATGCTTTAATCACAATATTTAAGTTTTCTGTTTCAATGAATGAATAATTGTCAAAATGATGATAAACAATTGCTAACTAGTCCATAACGATTTTTTATCTGGTTTTCGAAGTCTATTTCATTTCTTAAGTGGTATTTTATTTCCTGTTGGAATATTTCCCTGATGGCTATAAATATGAAATTATATTGCTTGGTTAAAATGTTACATAATGTTTTTTGATCATTAGTATTTGAATTTCAGCTGGGTTTCATCTTATTTTAATTGAATAAAAAATGGTAATAATATTTCAAATTTAAGATCTGAATGGTAAGTTTGTACATTGTATTTCTTATTCTAACTCCATTTGCAAATATTAAACTAATATAGTTATTTTCTAATTCTCTTGGAGTTTTTGAAGGCATTTTGGATATTTTTTCAGCAACCTACTTGCAAGTGTTTCTTTTCGATTTTAGAATGTTCTAAGCGATGAGCTAGAAAATTTAACTTCGAAAGATCTATTTCTTATGAAAAGAATTTCTTTGATATACTTGAAAAACTGAGACTCAAAAAAGACTTATTCAACAAAATACCATTAATCACGTGACATCAAACAGATTTCAACATTTCCTGAAGAAAGTGAAAAAAATAAGTAAAAAGATTCTCTGCTCTTCTTGAAAAAAGTATATAAAAGTTATGAACTATTGACAAATGAAATGGAAAATCATAAAAAGCTTTTAAGCTGATTAGATTCTTATGAAGAAAAGAATATTGAAGAAAGTATTAAAATTCGCGGATTTCTGATTTTACAAGAAGTAATTTCTAATATTCAATAGATTTTTATGATATGCTTCATTATTAAGACTTCCAACTGATAGCACTAATATAATGTATTAGTGTGATTTTTTTAAAGATTGTACTGCTTTTCCATTAATTAATATACCTAAAAACAATTTCTATATTAAAAAAGAAAATCTGCTTTCAAAGTCCTCAAATGGCTTATTTTTTATGCATTTGTCATAAATATTTCAATAAAGACCTATAAGTATTCTAATGGTTTAAGTATCATATGTATAATAGTAATACTTATAACCATTAATGCATTTATGCATCATTACTTAACTAATTATAATTATCTTAATTATTTGATTTACATAAATGTATATTTAATATATGCTATGCATATTAAAATTTTAAATTAGATTATTATAGTTAAGGTATGGAAATCCAGATTAAATATAGAATGATAATCATATTAACACAAATGCAAGCATAGATGCAATTAGACATTAAATTTAATATGAAAGACATGATAAGCATTTAAGTATTTTTAGGGAAATTATTCTTTAACAAGTAACTTTTCATTATTTAGAATAATTACTGATAATCATTCATCGTTCATAATATAATTTTAAAGGCAGAAGAACCTAAATAATAAAAATCCTTCTTCATATTATATTAAAAACTTAAGATTTTTTCGGCTTTATTGCTTTTATAAAACGGATTTCTTTCTTGTGAATTAAGTTTTAAAGAACGAATGCATGCATATAAAATTCTAATGTATAATTTTTCACCATTAAATACTACTATAGATTTTTCAATTAAAGCAATCAAAAATATGAATTATTATATAATTTATAATTGCATATAAGCAAAATGTACTATTTTTTACATTGTTTTTTATGTATACCTAGAATTTCATTCTGCGAGTTACATTTAAAACAACACTTTCATACTTCTGGAAGTACAATGCTATGCTTCATTTTAAGAAATATTTTAACTTTAACACTTTTCAATTTTTTTTTCGTATTATATGTTTTATTCAAAATAAATTTTATTATTATGTCTTATTTTAGGAATATTTACAGTAAGCTTTTGATTTGATTACTACAAATACATCCAAAGTTCTCCG
>JAPDSC010086318.1:589349-607431 GCA_026290005.1 Latrodectus geometricus | reverse complement strand
TACGGAAACTTCACAGAAGGTAAAGTTGTAATTATTTAAATTTTTTGTTTTCTGAACGAATTAAATATTCATATAATCTTAAAATTACATTTTAATCTTGTGAAAAACATCTAAGATTAGAAAATTGGGGGGGGGGGAACACTGAAAATAAACATTTGTATCTGGAGAACTACACAATAAGTATGCTACATAGTATTGTGGTAATATCGCCATACAATTTTTGAATTTTTTTCCAAAAGAATCTGATGAAGAAAATATTACGTTTCATTAAAGTATAGAATTTAACACGATAATTCTTTCTTTAATGACGATTATTTAATGAAAACTATAATGTTCATTATTGAAAATTTCCTTCCTAACATTTTTGCTATTGAAAAATAATAGTAAGAACACACACACACACACACAAAAAAGGAAAAAAAAACAAAACAAAGAACATAATATAAAATCAATTGATCATGCGATATATACAAGAAAAAAGATATTCATAAAAATAAAACTCTTCTGTTAACAATATAAAAATTAAATTTTAATTGTCCTTCTGAATAATACTAAAGCCAAATGATTTTGTTTTAAACTGATTCACAAAGCATACAGGAAAACTTCTGAATTGATATTTGTAAAACTTTTTTGTTATAAATACCGTAGATTTTAGATTTACTCGTTGTTGAGCATCTAGTATAATTAAGTTAAAAGTAATCCTTTAGAAAAGAAAAATTGTTACACTGAAAAACAAAAGTAATCCTTTTGTTTTTCAGTGTAACAATTTTTCTATTTCGTAGTTCCTTATTCAACATAAGTTCTGATATTTAATGTCATTATTGTAAATGCATGAATTCAGTTCACCTATGATTGAAATTTAAAACTATTGAAAAATTCATTAAAGTAGTTTTCCACATACCATTTCAAATCATACCAAATATTTTTAGTCTCTCTTATATTTCTGTCCGTTTACTGATTAAGAAAATAATTATTTCAAAGAACAGATTTTATTAAATATCACTTTAGGATCTACGTTTTTTTTTTAATTTAGAGTTTTGTTTTTGATAAATTTCATATTTTTTTAAAAAAATGTATTTGATTTAACATTGGAAAAAACATAATGATTTTTTTTCAATTAAAAATATTCATCTTCGACGAGCGATAGACAAAAATCAAGTGTTAATACACTCTGGTGTTTTCAGATGATCTTGAAAAATACATTTATATAACAATTTCATTACTTCCTTGGAAACGAATGTTTTCAAAGAAGGTTCTTAATCCTTTGTTGAAAAATTTCATTTCAAAAATTATTATCTGAAATGAAATAGTTTCCAAAAATATTTTATTTTTATAATTAAGTGCAAGTGACTTAGTTTCCTCATCAAATCAGTGCTAAAACTATCTTTTTAGCATTAACTCATCTTTTTTAGATTCCACTTTTTATGTTTGAAATAATCATCAACTATGATACATTTTTTTTTTCATTTGATATTGCTATTTTCAAAACATTTGTTAATTTTCTTTTACTAGTAAGAAGCTATATCTCTATTTACAAAAATAAAATTCAAAGTAATTCATTTCTCGAAAAGCGTAGAAAATTCTATTCATAATTACTAATGAGTTAAAAAAAAGCACAAGAATAGATAGAAATTTATTTATAACATTATCAATTCGTAGATATTTATTTTGATACTTTCAATTATATTTAATATAAAGTGTTATATACGAAAAAACATTTGACAATTAAATAAATATTGTTTCTATCATTTGGAATGCATTTCGAAAATAAATGTATCACATTTTTGGCAATAATAATAAAAATATATTTATATGTAAGATTTATTATTTAAACACCCTGTTACTAAAATCAAAGCAATTTCAAATGAAATTGATGTATATATTTGCTATTAATTGAAATTCAAAATTCTATTTTACTATATTTGATTGTTTGAAAAGATATTTCGTTTTATATGAAAATGAAAAACGTATAGAGAATAATATTTGAATTATATATTGTCAATTATAGTCCAATATCTTTTACCATCTTTTTGCTTGTAGCACGATTTCATACTCATAAAATGGTAGGTTTTCACAAGCAAAAACCTGTTTCAGATGGGGAAAAAGAAATGAATTTCTGAACAAACCAATAATTTTAATTTCATGATTAAAATCAAAATCAATTTATCTATAAAAAGTAAATGCATATTTTATTTTAAATAGCAAAAGTTGGTACATTTTTTATATTCTATCTTTGAACAACTGATTTAGATACATTTCAATACTTCAAGGGGGTTATGCAAAAAGCTTATGTTATCATACATTGAATATAATTTAGTCAAATATAAAAATAGTGTTATACCACACATTTAAAAAAAAAACAATATGTGTGCTAACATATATTGAAGGAAAATAATAATATTATGCAATATATTTAGAAAGTTGAGTAATTCCATCAAAGTTTGATGTGATACTTTTTATCACAATAAAACTTATATGCTTTAGAAAAGGAATATATATATATATATATATATATATATATATATATATATATATATAATGAATATTACAATAAAAACCATTACAAAATTAAACTTAACACATTAGCAGTCATCTTTATGTGTATCAATTTTAAATAGTGTAAACAATTCTCCATAAAATTCTTTAATTTATTAAAAACATTATTATATTACAGTATTCAAAAATCTTGATAGTATTACTTCAAATTTTCTTGCTAACATAATGAAATTACTCTGTTCTAAATTAACTTACCTTATTCTAGTGAATGGTATCGTATTTTGTGCAATTTTAATTAACACGGAAATATCATCGAATAATAATATTTGTCTATAGAGGAATTGTTTAAATTGATAACCACTTCTTTATCATTAAGCTTCATATGATCAACTATACTTTGACAATTATACTTTAGTATTACAATAATTAATATAAATTATTTATAGAAATATATGAATTAAATTATTCACTATTAACCACATAATTTTTGCATAAATCATATGTAATATTATTTTGGTTTAGATAAAGTGATAAAAAAATTATGACATATGTAGTTTAAAATGATTTGAAGTGTGTTATTATTTAACGTGAGCTGATAAAATCAATTATATTCATTAACACTTCATTAGTTAAAACGACTTTCTCCTTTTCTAACTTTTTCCATTCTGGAGTAGTTTTAATGCTACTGAATTCCTTGCAAATGAAATTTAATGCTATTTTTTTCAAATCTGGATCATATAAATCAGCGAAAGCAAAAGTTCGCACAGCATTGCCAATACTTAGTACAGACCGAAGGTAACAAATGCAGATTTTTTTCAAGCCAGGTAATTGGTACTTATCTGCTGCAGATAAAATATCATACGAATTCGATTCACTCAAACCAGGAATTTTACCACTATACAAATATTCCAGCATGACTTCCATGGTTTCCGGTTCGATATCTTCAATTTGTACCACTTTATCGACAGTTTCTTTCATAGGAACGTGGAACATAGCTTCAAAAACTGGTGACCTGGATGATAAGATTGCTTTGTGAACTAGAAACACCTTTGAACCACAATGCAGTTCTATATCGGTAAAATATTTTTTCAGAAAAAGTGATTCTAAATCAATGGTCAGTTCATCCAAAACTTGATAACGATTATCCTGATACTCAGATTTAGACGGATAGCAGTCATCTTTAAAGTAGAAATAAAAATAGTTTTCGGGATTCACGTAGAATGTCATGTCACCCTCGACAATGACCAATTTCGAGAATTCATCCTCAGGCGAAGTACCAACTTTTAATTCAAAAGACAAACAATTATTTGTCTCATCAAATAAGTATTTGCATTCTTTTTCTATTTTCCAAGTCTCTCCAGTTGTATTGGGAAGCAAATTTGTATTTAAACTGAATTGAAAACTTCCTTCAACGAAAACTTGACGCTTCAGGTCAATGCACTTAATTTCTATCAAAGTTCGAGAAGAACGGAGTTCAATCTTAGGATTTTTTAAATTTACTTTAAATCCCTTCGGGCGAAAATATCTGATACACACTGTCCATTTAGCATTCAAAATGTTTCCCAAATCTTTTTCGTTTGGATAACTGCATTCTTTAAATGGAAATTTAAAATTCATCTTATGCACTTCAATTTTGTTTTCAAGAGCCATAGCAGACATAATTGCCTTCCTGTTGAAGAAATATTTTACTGCGCCTCCTCCGCTTGTTTGATTAACAGTCTGAAAAACTGAAACTTGAGGCAAGCGTCTAGAAACTGAGAATCTGAAAGAGTGACGTCACATACATACGCGAATATTAGAAAAAGAAAAAATCAAATATCGCCATCTAGTGTGAGAAAAACGTTTAAAATGTCTAATCTGAAGAAAAAGAGGTGCTTTGTACAACCATTACTTATTATTTTTACATACGTGTAATTATTTTTATTTAATTTTATATAAAATAACCTGATTTAAAATTATAATTCAGACTGTTAAACGTTTTTTACAACAGATAGTTTAAATTTTAACATCATTAAAAATTCTTTGATTTAAGAAAAGTACCAATTTTTATTGTTTGTTTTAGTAGATATAATTATATACTAATACAAAGTAGTGCATGTTTTTTTAAATTTTATTTGTGTTTGGTCATTCTTTATGAGGTGTCATTGAAAAAAATTTTCGAAGATTTTTTAAGGAACATTTATAATTATTTTAAGCTACAAATTCTGTATATTAGTTATGGAAAAATATTCTTAATCATCTTTCATGGATATTTAGTTTCTTAATAAACTAAGGAATTAAAAATCCACGAAAATGTTTAAGAATATTTTTATTCAAAAAATCTATGACTATAATTTCTGTAGCAAACAAGTCTAATTACTCTCAATGATGAAAATTATTTTTATATTATTACCTAGTTTTAAAATCAATACCTAAATATATCTCAAAATAAAGTGTATTATAGTTATGAAAAGCTTTAAAAAATTTTATTTTAAAGATTTGTTATCAAAACTGTAGAGCCAAAATTATTAATATAAATTTTCTCTATCACTGGTTTCATAATAGTAATTCTAAGCTTATTATTGAATTCAAACTATTCATATGTTTTTGGTATATGGGTAAAATCTATTTTGAACATAAATTAGGTTATAATTTACAAGTGTTGCATTGATTAATTTTTATCAAGTGAGCCCTAAAATGATCTTATTGTGTACTTTTTGTTAAAAATATTAATGGTAAAATATAATTGTGTATAAATTTTCCTCTCTCATATTAATAATTTATTAATTTACTTTGATTTAGCTAAGTGTAAGGCATTAGAAAAAAAATACAATTGTTTATAAATTTTCCTCTCTCATATTAATAATTTTAAATTTACTTTGATTTAGCTAAGTGTGAGGATTAGAAAAGAAAATTTTTTTAAATTAGCATGGAAGTTGTATCTTAACCATCACTTTGTTAATAATGTTTTCATTATGATAAAATAAAAACAGTGTTTCTTAATAAACATTGCTTTCTGACAATTGTTTACCTTATTTACTCTCATGATACACACATTATTGTTAAAATATAGGTTTTTGTGTGTTCCTTTTATGTTGAAATTGTTTTACACAAACTGTATTAAATTGTGCATATTCTTAGTACTTCTTCACTTTATTGTAGATTTAATTATTCTGATCAAATTAAAAGAAATAATTTTAAACTGGAATACTCTTGTAAGAAAATCTTGCAGTCACTATTAAATTTTAAAATATTGCAATGTTCCTTAATGATAACTAGGCTTTATATTAAAAAAAGAGTATTAATTAATTACATGGTTAAAATATGTTAAATGTATTTTAAATTAATTTTTATAAAAATTGGACTAAATTTTAATTTAAACTTTTGAAGTAAGAATTTGAAAAAACATGGATTTTAGCTTTTGTTGAGACAGCTGAAATAGTGATATTCTATACAGAAGTTATTTTGACTCCACAATCTTTTACATAAAATTCTTTTGTTTCTTTTTCAACACTAAGCTTCCATGTTTCAAACTCTTTAAAAGATGGAAATAAAAAATTATCATATTCAATTCTAATATCGTGTTTGGAACTAAAGTAGACTTCGAAATTTGTTTTTAACCCTGTAAAATCACACAAAGGACACTCAAGATGCTTGTTATTTTCCTTTTTATGTCCTAAGTGCGTTTTGCAAAAATGCACTTTCCAACTTCCATTTGAAGACACTGTTAACTTTATTGATGATGGACAGTACAAATTAATTTTCTTCGTTTTATTTTCTGTATTAACTCGCTGTTTCCAGCAGTTACACACAAAATAAAAGTGTTGACTACCTACTTTATTTATTTTACTTCCTCCAGTCTTTGATGAAATGTGAATTTGTTTCGTTTTCTAAATTTCCTTTAAACTTTTCGAATTCTTCAAGTGAATTGAACTCTAATTCTTCATATTCAAGAGTAATGTTATGCTCATTACACACATGAATTTTAATCTCTTCCTTTTTAGCACAGAAATCATATGAACTACATTTCATATCCATCGTTTGAAAATAGCGGTAAAAAATGAAAATCTCTGTCATTGATACACTTTTCCTAAAATTAGTATTAGTGTGTGTGACGTCACTCTTTCAGATTCTCAGTTTCTAGACGCTTGTAAACTTGAGCATTGATGATAGAACGGAGAATGTGACGTCACTTCCTCGTTCAACATTATTTCTTTTTTGTTATGAATGGAAATTTCAACAGTTAATTTGGTTCACTTCGTGTTCTTTTAGGATTACTATTACAATTTCATTTCAAAGTGATTTAGGAAATATTTATATCATTATCAATTAATAAATTTTTATTTAGTTTGCTTTCGTATAGAGTTTTTTCAACACAACTCTTATCTTTTCTAACGCTCTTCTTTTATTCATTAATGAAATCATAACAAATGTAAACATTAATAAATACCAATAACGTTGCTTCTAATTAAACTGGTAATAAATAAAAATATTAAAGTAAACAAAACTCAAGAGCAATATTTGGATTTCAATTTCATCTTTAATTCTCAAATCTTTTAATCAGAAAATAAAATTTGTTTAAAATTTGCTTTGTATGAAAAGTTTCAAACTTAATTTCAATTAATTTCAATTAAAACAATTAATTAATTTCAATTAAAAAATGTTAAACACTATTTTTGCTTGCATGAAAAAATTAAATCAGAATGCAAATTTTTAATTTCTCATTCCGAGTAAAAATTTTATAACACGTTAAAGACACAATAATTATAGTCATGTATATTTATGAGAAGCGTCATAAATATACATGACTATAATTATTTGAGTGGATTTCAATTATTGTACTGACAATGCATACCTCAAATGCTTGAAACTTAACAATATGTTTTTTTAATTATTGTCAAAGACATTTAGTTTGCATTTTACAAAAAACTGAAAATATTGTAAGAGCAAATTATTATTATTTTTTGTAGTGAGAGAAAGCTAAATATAAATTATAATTTTCTTCTTGATTCAATTTAGTTATAATAAAGAGTTTTTCCAACATATGTATATACAATTAAGGGATTCCAGCAAGGAAATTTATAATGAAATGCTAGATTTTGACCAGTTAATTATGTAAAGCATATGTAACTAAAACTCGACTCTTTTTGAAACATATAATGAATAAATTATTTCTGCGAAACTAAGTATTCCTTTTATAGTGGTTAGAAAACCTAATAAAATTTATTAATTAGATATTTTAAGTGCAATCAATCAGGAAACACTTTCTGTTTCTCAGGAAGTGTTTAAACTATTCATTAAAGTAATAATCAAAAATATATGAAAATATTCTAGCTCTTATTTAGTGGGAAACACTTATTGATAAGGACTATCTATGCCCTACAATTTATGAAAAAGAATGTCTATGTGTAATATTTGAATCTTCTAATCGTTCGAGAATGTATCATAATTATCATCAACATATTTTTGAAAAAACGTTTTATTCATATAGAATGTTTTCACCTAACACTTTTTGTTTATTTGTTTTTTCTTAGATGACCTCACTGAAGCTGATGTTTTTGATCTTTTCTATGTGCTACTTTATTGGACATGGTAGAACATGAAAGCTATTGAATGTTATAAAGTAATAATCACTGAAATTTCTAGAATTTAGTTTATTCGTTACTATAACCAACCAGAAATAATTTATTGTATTCTGGTAGAACGAAAAGTAATAGTGTAACTTAAAATTTTTGAAGAAAAGAATCACTATGACAGAAAAGTTGTATATTCCCGCAGAGGATGTCAAATTTAACAAACAATAAGAACACATAACAAGTTCTTTGCTTTTAGAAGAACTGATGGTCATTAACTGAATATAAAACTGATTGATCTAAAAGTTTTAGAACTTGTTTATTACTGTAATAGTAATACAGTTTAAATGTTTATTAAAATTGCGAATCATACATACTGTATTCGAATTGTAGCTATGCATGCGTCCAAAAAAAAAAAAAAAAAAAAAAAAAGCAACACTTTGATGATTTTGGGAAAATAATAGAAATCAAACTGAGATGGATCCATTAGGAAATCATCATCTTATAAAACCATCGCAGGCTTATAAAAATATTTTGTTTATCTTGGACGCTGTTGGATTCCCCTTCGGTAGAACTGGTAATACTCTTTAAAGTAGAAAGTCATGGATTCGATCCCAAGCACTACTTAGCAGCGAGAAATGGATGTTGTGATTGTGTCTTCCGCAAGCACTTCATCAAGAATGGGTGTGTGGGAATTTTCCAGGTTTCCTGCAATGTAACATGTGAATACGAACCAAAATCTTAGAAAGTCCTTCTCGAAGGGTACTTACGCAATAGACATTAGAATGCAATTCCACTTAATGGAGACAAAATTTTAGATACTTTCTATTAATCATCTCTTAGACGTTGGATTTCAGAGTTAAGAATCCAAAATTTCAAGCTTAGTCACGGTAACTGACTTGACTAAGTGCTGCATTTGTGATAGCACAAATGTCGAGATGAGTGTTTGGGTGTTTTCAAAATATTCTATTTTAAACCCGTGAATAAAAATCAGATATTATTACCTCATGATAACAAGAGGTACTGGATATCAGCTCTGAAAACCTTTGAGCTATCTCACAAGAATACAATAGAAATTCAACATAATATGAAAATTCGCTAATAAAAATAATGATTACTTTTTTGCGATGTCATAACATTTAGGAAAATATATAGTTAAAAAATTCATAAAAATTACCATTTTAAGGATAAAAATTATTAAATTTTTTAAAATTTATATAATTATTATGGATGAAATTAATTAGGGGTATCTTTTCTAATGATTTATTCATATAATATAGTATTGTTAATATTTAAAGATTGGCTTTTTTAGCTTATAATTCAAAATGTCCTCATTTGTCAGTGAAAAAGAATATTAATAGACCTCATTTAAAAATTCGAAGAATCTTATTATAAATTTTATTAATGAAAAAAACTACTTGTGTCAAGTTTAGCAAAATATTTTTTATTGTATTGATGTGATACTGTCACGTAGAATAATTGGAAAACTAGTGATACAAAACTTTTTTAATTTAATTTCCAATATTCTTCACAAATATGAGAACTGAATTACATTCTGAGCTACTTGCTCTCTCCCTTTTATGCAATAACAGAAAGTTCTGGAAAACCTTTCCAGTAAATCAAAGAATTTTTTAGAACATAAATACATACGAAATTAATCTTAATTTCCACACGCTAAATTTGAATTTAGGCTGACTCGATGAAAGTTCGCTGCCATGACCTCTAAGCCACAGCGACTACGGTAATAAAACGTTTTAAACGGCAATACGATACGCATATTTCCTTTAATAGAGCAAAGAGAATCATGAAGCGAAATATTTATTATAGTTTAAAATAATGCTGCATCATTTGAAATGCCAAGTGATATTATTCAGTTAATTATATAAGTAAACAGCCTTTTCCTATAAACTTTTGTATTTTTATGTTTAAAATTTTATGTTTACGTTGGATTTCATAAAATATAATTTTGTAATATATGATAGGGGGATCGTTTAAAACTGTCATCTTATTTAATGTTTAAAAAAATTAATAGAAATAAATAAAGCTCTCTTTTAAATAACAATTCGTTAAAAAATTTGAAAATATACAAAAACGATTCAGATAGTAATTTATGCTTTATTGACAAAAAAAAAAAATTCCTGTTTTAAATTATTACTTGTTATTAATTCTTTCGCAAGAATTATCGATGAATGGCCATAAATTACATTAATCTAAATATTGCAATTTATGACATTTTTTCCAATTTTATTCGCTGATCGAAATTAATTGTTTCATTTATATTAATATTAGTCCTTTGTAAAAAAATATAGAATTTTCAAGGAATCATCGAATTTTTACTGTCCATACTTTTACGTAAAAAATGCGAAAAGTTGCAAAATGTGTGAATTACTTCAGTTTTAAAATAATTTAAATGCAACTGATCAACTAAATTAAAAATATCAAGCAGATTTTTGAAAATAAATATTAACCTAATTCTTTAACTATTGTTGATTTTTTGAAATAACATTTCTTTAGGTGTTCATGCAAAGATTATAAAGAAAAATTTATGAGCAGAATTATTTAAAAATTAGTGAATTCTGGAAATTTTTTGAAAGCAAAATAAAAATTAACAATATTTATAATTTAGCATTTAATCTATGCTAAAATGCTTTGATAGTAAATATAGCATTTTAAATTACTTATTTACTTTTGATACTATCAGTTTTAAATTTAGTTTTAGTTAATTTTTAGTTTTAAATTTAAATCAAATATTAAAGTATTGATTCATATTATTTACAATTTTTTATAAATTATTATTAAAATAATCATTAAAATTGTCATAAATATTCTAATTATGAGTCAGTACATTGTTAAATTATATGACTAAAATATAAAGAGAGACAATAAATGTGTGTGTTTCGGCCATGTATAAACCACATCAAAATTAATAAAAATGTATGTAAAATTTATTTTTGAAAAGGCATACCTAAATACAGTGTAAAAATTATTTAAAAAACAATTTCTTTATAGAAATATCTTAAAGTAAACATGAAAATAATTAATAAGGAATGCACACAAAATATGTAAAATAAAAATATGATATGTACTCATTTATATATATATAATTTAAGATTCATTACGAATGATCGGCACTGTTATGCAACTGTAAAATACACTAAGCAAATACTTAGAAACAAAAAAGAAAAAAAAAAATCATCAACCAGTGAACTCCTCATTCTAATATGTGTAATTTCTTCTAATACTTTAATAATCAAAATCACAGCTTAAAATGTTACAAAAAGAAATTTTTTAATATAAGTTGATGCCTAAAATAAAAGTAATCATGTTTAATCTCTCACGATTATCAAGAGTTTATTTTATTCAGAATGGATGATTTGATTCGAAAATATTTACTTTTTGAAAAATATGATTTGAATTGGAAGTATTTTTTGAATTTTATTATAAAAAAATGGATAATGTTCAGGTTCTGAAAAGTAAACTGTTTTTTAATTTGATTTAAAAATGTAGTTATTTGTGTGCTAATGAAAATACATATTTTAAAATAACTCTTATCATGTAAAATATGAACACATAAAATTGCATTGAATTTTATTATATATTTGAAATTAAAATGAGCAGATTTACGTTTTTTATATGGTTCCACACTTAAGAGAATGCGCTGATGTATGTACATTCACATTATCCGTACACACCAGTTCATTCTCTAAAATTATTCACTACAAATCTGTATAATTTCTGGATTTTACATATAAAAAATTAAATATAAACATAATCACGTAAACGATATTTTTGTTAAGAATTGGTTATAAAGTAAATAATTGTAGAAAAGTTAAATAGATTTGTTTTGACAATAAATATTATAATTTAAAAAATCTAATAAATCTTTATTAAATTGAAAAATAAATTAAAGTAAAATATCGTACAAAATTGATTAAGTAAAGTCTAAAATTTTGCTAAGTAAACTGCAAAAGTGTATTAGAATCGAATATGGTTATTTTTACTTATCAAAAGTTCAAATGAAATTTTGCCCACTGTACAAAAAATGCACAAATTAAAACAAAAATCAATTTTAGTGGCTCCATTCAAGAAGAAAATGTACAAATTAAAACAAAAATCAATTTTGGTGGCTCCATTCAAGAAGAAAGTTGTCAATTAAAAAACAGTGGGATATTATTACGAATTTTTTGATGTCGAGTACATTTTTTTACATTTTTTTATTAAACTTCATTTTCCTATCATTTACGAAATTTGACTCGAATAGAATTTTTGAATTCAAAGTTGTGCAGAATAATAAAATGTATATTTTGTATCCACAAGAATCTGTTTCTCGCGTAATAGACTCATATAAAATCCGAAAGAAAATAATTAAAAAAAAGGATATATAATTTTTAAATATAACACATGTTCTTCTTCATCTGTAGCATCGAAAGATCTATTGCGAAGCGCAAAATTATTTCGATCATAATTTTTTTATAAAATGAATCAGTTAATACAGCTAAAATCTTATTGCAAAACTAAACATTTAATAAATTATAGTGTTCCTATTTTGTTTTTTAGAATAAATTAATGATGACCAGCTATAAATTTTACTTATATACTCAATTATTACCTCTTTTTTTCTTACTTCAATAAAAAAATTCTTAATTATTACTATCAAATAGTTTATATAATAAGAAGCATCCATTTTTCTTTCATTGAATTCTAAATTAAGATCATTTGGCAATATCTTAAACAACTAATCTATATTGCCCTACAACTCATAATGACAGCATGATCTTGATTTATATCTGACAGCAGTAAAAAACATAATCCGGAAGTTTCTTAAATCGCTCAAATACTTAAAAATTGGAGCATTTAAAGCAGGTCATGATAAATATTTTCATACATATAGGTTCATAATTATTTGATTCTCATGTATTTAGGTTCATAGGCCTTTACTAAAATAATCTATGATATATACTATGTTTTTGGACGATAATATAATACATTTCAAATTTAGCTTTATTTTAATTTCATACTTTAATAAAAAAAGGAAACTAATTGCTTGAACATATAAAAGAAATTTTTGAAATATTATAAGTAATATGTGAATGAAAATAATTGCTGGCAGATATAATTTCTGTATAAAATCTAAATAATCATCTACAAAACATTTCTAAAACATACCAAATCACTTTTCATACGCTATAAATCTAACAATGTGATTAAAATCTATGATTTTTAAAGTGTATGAGCATTCTTATTCTTCATACAATAATACTATTTTTTTTTTAAATTTAAACTAAGCTTAATTTTTTTTAAACCAGTAAATAAAATAAGTATAATTTAGAATTAATAGAACTGAAAATTTTAAAACGGCATAGGGGGAATAAACTAGCTAATTTTGGTATTATTCTACTATATTCCTGCAATCGATCATCAAAGTAATTGCTTAATAATTTCCGTCAGAAATAAACTTTGCGTTTAAATAACTCTTTCAGTAAATGATAATTATTCCATTTATAAAATGAAAATAAAATATTTGTACTATTTTTTTGTAGTTTCTCTAAAAATGTAAACATTTTTAAACAAAACTCGACTCAAATATTTACGAATTGCAATTTTTTTTCTTTCTATTTACAAGGATTATCGTACGGGGATATAATGGAATATACTCCAATTTTTTCAGTTATTTCAGCATTACGAGTTCAATATATAGATTCCGATTTTCAGAACAAATTATATAACAATGAAAAAAATACTTAAGGACTGTTGATATCAATAACCACTTAAGTATTATTATAATAAGTATGCAATCTTAAATCGTTGCATTTTGATGTTTCTTGAGAATTTCTTTCATTAGATGGAATGATTTTTACAATTTTTTTGAAAAAAGGAAAATAAATTTCTCGAAATTCATGATATATCGTATTAAATAAAATGAATATCATTAAATAATGAGTAATATAGCGAAATTATTTTTTACATTTGCTAGAACTCCTATATCTAGCTCCTATTTATTAAAATTCTTCATAGTTTTAAATGGAAGCATAACTGGGTTTATGAAAAAATAAAAGAATGAATAATGATAGTACAGTCTCTTGTTTTCATGACTGGTATGTAAATCACTGTATGATTAATTCATTTTTATTTAACTAGATTTTTAATTTTTAATATACTTGAAATAGCATAGTAAACTTGCAAGGAAAATTGATATATTTGTACTTTTTCTCTGAATACATTACAAAATAAAGCTAATGCAATCCATAAATTACTTTTGGATTTAACTGGAAAAATAGATTCTCAACGCATTTCATGAAAGAATGTTGAAATAATATAAAAATGGAGATTTGTGTGTGTGTGCGATTTCATTCTTTTTTTTTTCTCTCATTACAGACATTTAAAATGGAACAAGCGATTTCGCCTTGGGTGAAATCGGGAAAGACATTTTTTTCGTGACAAAATTTTACACGTGTACTATTTTAGCTGACATTTATTTCATTCTAATACCACAGGATAGGATAAAAACATGATGGATTGATTATTGCATTACATAAAGATTGATTTAAATCTAAAATACACCTTAGAACAGTGTTTCTCAACCTTTTAGTATTCACGGCCCAATTTTCAATCATAATTTTCATCGCGCCCCCCCTCCCCACCACATACAAAAAATATATACAATAATAATGTATTTTGAGTATTTTGGCGCTAAACTTACACTACAACCTTAATTTTAAACTTTACAAATTACCAAGAATACCAAAATTTATTGACATTTTGCAACACCGATCCTCAGCATTGAAAAAACAAGAATCCTATGCTTTTTTATTGCTCTTGCGTCCCGCTATGTCTCGGCATTCTCACGGTTTCGCGAGAAGTTTGGAGTTGTCTGGAATTTGTCTGGTCAGCAAAAAATTAAGCTAGGAGCGTGCGCAGATGTGAACAAATGTTTTCTCATAGGGAGAAGGAGAAAGTTCTATGACGCCAATTTCAATTCCAGACAATCTCATTCGAGTTGATCCTTCTATCGCTATTGAATCTATTCTGGATGTGTATATTATATATATTTTCGTGCAATTGCAATTCACCGTAATAAATATTCACGGCAGCAGACTTATGCAGAATCATGGATAAATTTTTAAGCAGGCGTAAGCGAGCATTAGACGATAGACAAGCGTCAACAAGTACACAGATAAGCGTGGTTCCGAAAATAAAATCAAGAAAATATTCTCAAGAATACTTAAATTTTGGGTTCACTAGTACTGAAGTAAATGAAGAAGAAAGGCCCCTGTGTATCATTTGCTCAAAAATGTTGGTGGCAGACAGCATGAAACCTAATAAACTTAAACGTCATTTGGAAATGCTTCATAATGAGTACGTAAACAAACCCAGAGAATTCTTCGAATTAAAATTAAAATCATATGAAAAGCAAAAATCATTGTTTAAAAAAACTTTGTCTGTGAATGAAAAAGCTTCAATTGCCTCTTACAAAGTTTCACATAAAATAGTCAGATGTAAAAAGCCTCACACCATTGGTGAAGATCTTATTTTGCCAGCCGCGATTGATATTGTAGAAATTATGTTTGGAGATAATTTTGCAAATTAAATGCAGTCTATACCTCTTTCAAATGATAATGTTGCCCGTCGAATTGCAGATATAGCTGAAGATGTAGAGTGTCAGCTTTTGTCGAAGTTGAGTTACAAATTGTTTTCAATACAACTCGATGAGGCAACAGATAGTAATAAAGATGCTCATTTCATTGCCTATGTTAGATTTTGTGGTGAGTCAGTAGTAGAAGAGTTACTTTTCTGCAAACCAATAGAACTCAAAGCAACAGCACTCGCTTTATTTGCTATCTTAAATGATTTTATGAACGAGGCAAACATAGAATGGAAACATTGTATCGGAATATGCACGGATGGTGCTCGTTCTATGTCAGGAAGATTCCAAAATATTCAAGCACTTGTGAAACAAAAATCGCCACAGTGCGTCTGGACACATTGCATGATCCAAATAGAAGCTTTGGCTTCCAAAGAAATGAGTCCTGGTTTGAATATTGTGTTAACTACGGTTGTAACCGTAGTAAATTATATAAAAATGAGACCCCTGAAATCAAGAATCTTTTCCGCACTTTTAAAGACATGGGTGCAGTACATTCAGTGTTTTTTTGGGTACAGTACATTCAGTGTCACTATTTTATTGCGAGGCAAGATGGTTATCACGAGGGAAATTTTTGCAACGTGTTTATGAATTAAGAGAAGAAATCGCCGTTTTCCTAGAAGAGGAAAACAGACCGGAAGCTGAGAATTTACGCGACAGTTTATTTGTGTTGAAATTACATGCTACATGGTCGACATATTCGAGAAATTAAATAACTCGAATCTTCAACTGCACGGAGCAAATACACATATATATTGATACGAGTGATAAAGTTAATGCTTTTTGTAGGAAATTGGAATTGTGGAGCAGAAATTTAAAGCAAGAAAACTTAACAATGTTTGCAAATTTGAATGATTGTATTAAAACTTACAAGGCTGAAGAACAACATGTAAAAGTTGTTTTTGTAACCATTGAAAATCATTTAGCAATGCTAGCAAAGAATTTTAAAAAGTACTTTCTTGCTGAAGACAAACTGATATCAAGTTACAAGTGGGTGAGGGATCCATTTCAAAATACTCCCGAAGGACTCTCAATCGAAGAGGAAGAAACCTTCATAGACTTCATGGCAAGCGGCGAAACCAAAAGACAATTTAGTAATAAATCACTCTTTGAATTTTGGGCAGGAGTGGATGATGAGTTTTCTGCACTAAAAACAAGGGCATTTCGCATTCTACTACCATTTTCAACAGCTTACCTTTGTGAAACTGGATTTTCTGCGGTGGCTTCTTTGAAGACAAAATATAGATCTCAGCTAAATATAGAAAAAGAACTGAGAGTGTCTATTTCTAATATTAAACCCTCCTTTGAAAAACTTTGCTCTGAAAGACAGGCCCAAGGAAGTCAATAATAATTATTAAATTTGTTTTTAATTTAGTAAGTTGTTTTAATAAGTTAATTATTATATATGTAGAAATGTATTTTGTTTTGTCTGTGTGTGTGTGTGTGTGTTCTTTCCTTTCAGTCACTTAATCAATTTTTTTAAATAACATTTTCTCTTGGATATGATCGCGGCCCTCCATTAGTGTGCTCGCGCCCCCCTAGGGGGTCGCGCCCCACAGGTTGAGAATCACTGCCTTAGAAATATGTCTAGCAAATATTTATCAAATTGATCATTTAATCACATTCGTGACTTAAATGATAAACTTTTAAATAAGATGATGTTCTCAAGCTTTCATTAGATTATTCGTATTTTATGAAATAAAAATGGTGAATTATTAAAAAGTAGATAAACATATTTTATTCAACTCTTAATTTAATATTTTGTATAACATATACAATAAAATTAGTGACACATGAAAATAATGTGTGTCTGGTGCTGAATCAGATAAAATATTTCCAATTAGGAAAACTTTAATGTTCATATAGCTTTAATTTCTGTAGCAGATGATTCAAATTTAGTTTGATAGCCTAAACGTATGTTGTTTATACTATGAAAATAATTTTGTACCTAATATTTCAAACGTAGAAAATATAAGTTGAGTAATAAAGAGATTAATTAGCAGAAAAACAAAGATTTTCTTAACCTTTTTAGAAATTAAATTTTCTAATTAAAATATTTATTTTTCCATTATTTCGATATTGAAAGGGGGAAAATTATTTTATGAAAGAAACTAATCTGAAACTACTTTTATTTCATTTATAAATAATTTTAAGGAAAAAATCCTCGATAGATTATAATTATGCGTATAAAATTATATTGGTGATCTACCTCATTCTTCTGATATACGTACAGTCTTTTATTTCATGTATTATGCATACCAACTGGTAAGTAAAAATTCATTTTAATTTCAGCTGTTTGTATATTGCGCAAACATTAAAATTAATTCAATATCAAAAGTATTATGGATAAATAAGCAAACGCACTTTGAACCATTAGAATTTAAAAATATAT
>JAPDSC010086318.1:533657-579897 GCA_026290005.1 Latrodectus geometricus | reverse complement strand
TTTTTTTTTTTTTTTTTTTTTTTTTTTTTGCAATTGCACGTGTGCAGCGAAGCAGGAGCATAAGAATACAAGTATGGAAGCCGTGGATAGACAAAAGGTGGACAACATAGGAATTTGCAAATGGACGCCATTGTAGGATGATAAAAATTGGTTGACATGACACACTGATGGATGGTACAATTTTACCTAAAGAGGCAGCACGTTGATGAATGCTACAGATGCATAGCAATGGATGCTTTATCAATCCATTGACTGCTTGATAGAATAAATGTATTCAAAATCACCTTGTTGTAAGACCAAAGATTAACTATGGATGCATTGCACTCATGAAACTATAAATTGCAAATGCGATAGCGCATCATAGATGATTCAAAGTGTTAAAAATTGTGGATAATCAATCTTAACAGTAGGTACATCATGACGTCCTGGAGTCCTAATTCGT
Organism: Latrodectus geometricus; assembly: GCA_026290005.1. Taxonomy (NCBI): domain Eukaryota; kingdom Metazoa; phylum Arthropoda; class Arachnida; order Araneae; family Theridiidae; genus Latrodectus; species Latrodectus geometricus. The sequence goes on along the minus strand of JAPDSC010086318.1, from coordinate 579,455 downwards.
TTCTTTCATGTAATTTCTGTAGCTACATTTCACTGGATATTATCAACTCATTTATTGCTTATGATGTCTTTCCAGTAGATCACAAACAGCTTTTTGCTTAATATGTTTCACATTTATTCGGTGAAATTCACTTACTTAACATGTAAGGAATTTCGTTGATCAATATATATATATATATATACATGCAGAAAGTAAATAGAGATAAACTCTTTAATTGTTATATAGAAGAACCTCATGAAAAATAAAAAAAAATTCTTTAAAGGTTACAAAAGACTTACTGCTTGAATATGAGATTTTATTTTATGATTGCTCTGTTAGAATATTATCAAATAAATTACCTACTTAAATATTAGGATAAAAAGTATAAAATAAATTAGATTGAAACTGTCGATTTCAATCTGAGTATCTAAATTTCATCAATAAAAAGTGCTGAATATTTCCCATAAATATTTTGAAGTACACAAATTTATTGTTTTAACCTTAAAATTAAAATAAGCTTTAAATATTTATTTATTAAACGAGTTTTTAAATTAAATTAGGAAATGTTTACATCATAAAATATTTTTCTTTTATAATGCTTTGATATTTATTACCAATCCAACATTCTTTATTTTATTCTAGCAAAAAATGTACAAAATGGCAAAGAAGTTGCGATGACCCGAGGAGCTGGTGCTGTCCATATATTCGGTGTCGATGCAATTTATTCCAAACCAACTGTTTTTGCAACTATCTATCATGGTTTCCATGAGTTGATGATAATTTTGTCTAGATATTGATTCTAATCTTCCCTGTATTTGTTTGGATACAGAAAATTTTGTATTAATCTATGAAATTATAAGTAGAAATGGATGTAACATATAAAATAAATATATTGCATTAAGCTTATTACTTTTAATAGTTTTTTCATAATTATGATAACATCATAGATTAAACTCTATTCTGTCAATCGGTAACTACTCAATCCAAAATGGCCATAAATGTTTATCAATTTATTCATTGATTGATACATACATATGCACTCATACACACACAGATCATATTAAATTATGCGAATATTGTTCCACTGACTCTTCCAACCATTGTTTGCACATCGTCGTTTCGTACAATTGAGTGTATGATGAATTCCAATTTCTGTACAATATTGTTGAAAATAATACAAAGTGAAATAAGTTCCTTGATTATTTTCTTAAAAAGATAGCAAGCATTAAAAACATTTTTCAGTGATTTCAGCACATATGAACGTCAGCGTTCTTTTCACTGATGGCAGTTGGACAAATCTAGTGAAATTATTTATCATGATTAAAAGTTTCTGGTCACTCTTAGGACTCTTAGCAAATGGTCTTAAATGTTAATTGCAAAAGGTGACGAGCTATAACTAGATTCAATAAATTATATTGTTTTCCTGCTGTCATTTTGTTCATTAAACGTTGAGAACATCTCGAAAAATACATTCGTACATACTATTTCATATAAGAAAACCAACACAACTCTTTTTTTCTCCTTTACAGTTCTATCAACAGAAAAAATGCCCCATAAGATTATAAAATTTAATAACTGTTCTTTTCCTCTTATTCTTTGAAATAATATAGAGAAATTTTTCTGTTTTTGCTTATGCATCTAAGTAATCTGATTCTCTTAAAGATGTGATTTATTACAAGTTATTTTTCTTCTTTGTTTTATCGTAGTCTTTTTTTATTAATTATTTCAATCAATGTTCGTATTTCTGGATCACCTTATTGTATCATCAATAATTGATCATCTTCTTTCAAAATCAGACAAATTTTGTAATTCATCTTCCATGAGTGATTTATCTTCAATGTGTCTTCTGATTCCCAAACTAGAGCTTTGTTCATTTCATCTACAAAGGTAATTTTCTTTCCAGGTCTAGTTTTATATATCAAAATCGAATTCAAGAATTAAATCATATCATCTTGTCATTTGAGGAAAGTTTGTTTTCTTTGAATTCATGTGCATAAATGCTTAAAAATCTGTCACTGTTTTGAGTTTTATGCCTAACAAATATTGTTTTAATATTTCGAGAATCCACACAACGACCATTCATTCGAGCTTGCTTGAATCATACTTTTTTTGAATTTCAGTTGTATTTTTGCTGACACAATAAACCAACCGCCATTTACTGTCTGATCCCTGTTGTAGAAGAATACCTGGTAAACCACTAGAACTTGCATCGCAATGTACTTCCGTTTTTGTCTGAGGAACATAATAAGCTAACATAGGTTGCTTAATAAAGCTATTTCTCAGTGATCGAAGTGACTTCTTGCTCTTCTTGCCACTTGAAAGATTCGTTCTTTTGCAAAAGTTGTGATAGAGGTTCTGTTTTTTTTTTAGCATATATTCACCCAAATCTTTTAAAATAACCAGTTAAACCTTATAATTTACGAATGTCATAACTATTATTAGGAGTTGGAAAGTACTTTATTTATCTAACTCTTCTCATTCCTGGTTTCCCTTCTCAATTAACAATAAATCTTAAAAAGTGTACTTCCTATTTACCGTATTCACATATTGAGTTGAAGTCAAATTAGCAGAACTTAGTCTCTCAAAAACCTTTCTTATCCGTTCAATCATGTCAGTCTAATTCTTAGCTGAAATCAAAATATTATCTAAATCACACAAAACTTCCTTATTTAACAACGGTCCCAATACTTGATGCATTAGTTTTTAAAATTCTGAAAGTGCATTTGTCAAACCAAAAATCATAAGCTCACACTGTCTGTTTTTTCTGGGATAGTAAAAGCAGTTTTTAACTGAGTTTTTTCCATTAATGGAAATTGAAGATAACCATGAACATTTTACTAAATCATGAATTCTAGATAAAAGGAATTTATTTTTGTTTGATTATTTGATTTTTCTGTTATCTACAACAAGAAATCTTCACAAAAACTAACAATAATAGACTGGCATAAGGTGGTCTTGTTTCGGAAACTATATTTTATTTATTTCCCACTCCTTTACTCTTATCGTCTCACTAATATTTTTAATCGAGTTCCTCTCGGCTGCAGTTGCTTCATAGAAACTGACATATACTGGAACTTCATTTATTTCCATTTTAATCAATGTAGTGCATCCTAACTTATTTATATTCAGTGCAAAACAATCCCTATAATCATTAATTTTACAATATCAGCTTTCATACATAAGAAATAGTATCATCAATTTTTATATAATCTATTGTAATTGCGCCTTTTTCCTTATTTGCAGTGATTATTGTATCTTTAGTTACAGTGCAAAAATCATTAATAGAAAAATGTACTTAGAATTTAAATCTCAATCCTGCAATATATAGGTTACCCTATGGAGACATTGATTTTCTTTTAACTTAATGTCTGTAGAGCCATTATTCGTAATTGGAATTATCGTTTTACCAATTTTAATTTGAAAAATAGAATCGAATTTTTTTCTTTTTCCTCTAAAAGTACAGGATATTAATAATATCTTCTGTTTCCACTTGAATAAAATTTACTCATTTTTTCTATTATACCTCGTTCGCACAACAATATATTATAATTACCAATATTTTTAAACGCGTATAAATCTCAAATGAACTTTCTGGCGGTAGCAGTATGCAGTTTAAGTAAATAGCAACTGATTTACTTTTAATGAGTTTGGTAAATTGATTTAAATAGTTTGAATTGATTTAGCACCTATTTTTTTTGTGCTATATTGTTGTCTTTGTTTATTGAAATATCTAAAACCAATCAAAACAAACCAGAGAAAAAAAATTGAAAAAAATTAAGTTGTTATAAAAAATATATCTAAGCATCAAAAAGTTATGTTTGGCTTGAGAAGAAATAAATTTCTAAGCGACATTCTTTGGTTGCGTATTCATTATTTGAAATTTCATAATCTATTTTATAGTCATTTTGCTCATTAAATGTTTAAAAACGTGTCCAACCAATATTTTTAAACTCATTTTCAAGTTTAAGGCAATGTGAATGTTGTTTTTAGATTGATATTTAAGATAAACCAGATTTATAACTTTAAATCGATTTAAAAAGTGCAGTAAGAAGTTCGTTTGTTTACAGTTTATTTGTTGATGTTTCAATTCCACTCTTCCTCGTCAGAAAAAGGTATATTTTTCGAATACTAGGTGTCCAATAATTTAGGCAAAAGCGATTTATGTCATGTCTAGAAAGTTTATTCCAACAATTAGGTTAAACGTTATAGTATCATCATTCACAACGACTATCTCAAGTGTTGCGGTGATGTCGTCAATTTCAATTGCACTTGACTTTTCCCAAGAGTCAAAGCAGATGATACAAATAATTTTCTTCTTAACAGAATTATACTCAGTTTTCATTTAAGATTTTATAAATCTTATGTTTAATTTACTTTACAAGCTTGGGGAATGTTTTCTCTTAATTCACACAAGCTTAAATAATTAAATCTATTTTTTGGCTTTCCGCCGGAAATGAAGTTATTTTAAAGCATATAGTTATGAAATCAAAAGTGTAAATAAAGGTCACTATGATAAAATTGTAAATTGAAAACACGTTGAGTAAGGTAACTTAGATGAAATTGTAAATTGAACACTTTCATTTTCACGCAACGTTGACTCAACTCGCTATGATTTCAAAATATTTCAAGCATTTTTCTTGATTATTCCCACAGAATTAATTTTTAACTCTCCATTGAGGTTTCTATAAATATAGAGTGGATTCTAATTTATAATTGTCAATTCATCATATAATGAATTTCACACCGAAAGGAAAATGGAACAAATAACCGTCAAAAGGTTAAATATCCTGCTTCTGAAATGTTAGCTATGCATATTAACTCTACATATTTCTTATTTGAATTATTCTTTAACACATAGCTATGTCAGGATGTCTTAATAAAAGATTGCATTATAATAACAAATGTATCAAAAATTTGTCTTAGCCATTCTATGACCGATTCTAACGGTCGACATACTTCAACTGTTCTTTTTTTTTATTCGCCCATTAGTGATGATTCTCGCAGATTACAACCAATTAATCAAATATAAAAAAAATCCTTTCTTCGTTTATTTTGAAAGTCTTCAGACTTTTTCGTATATTCAGCCAGTATAACAGCTTTATCTGTTAATCATCATCGAATCAATCAGTTAAAAAAATAGGTAATCTATTGAACTTGATTAATATTGAAAATGCGCAGACTATTAAAACAAATGTTTTAAAAAAATTATTACTAATTAATTATATAAAAAAAGATTCTCAAGTTCTATAAATGTCTTAAAATTTCTGTGTTGTGATAAAAAAAATCAGACATTCAAGTAACTTTAATAGGGACAAATGTACAATTTAATTATCGCTTTTGTGTTTTGGAATGTGATGTTCCGGGAGCCAGATTATTTCTAGAAATATCTTCTACTAAATAAATGTTATAAAATATTGGACAAGAGTAACTTGGCATATACCTATAGAATAAAAAAAGAAATGTAAAATGTATAGTATACAAATACACATAGCACCCAAATTACTTTTGTCCAATATTCAAACTTTCTTTAATCCTTTTGATTATTAAACAGAACGATGGTTGTGCAAATAATCATCTCCAAGTTAAAAAGATTTGTAATATTATAACGTATTAATATATCAATAAACTTTTCTTAAATTTTTATATTTGAAAATGTATGCATACATTTAAGAAAAGAACACATTCATTATCTATTTCAATATGTTGACGCATATTTTAAAAATAGGTTTCTAAAATTTTGCTTTTCATAAATAATGTAATGTTTCATTTCTCTCGATAAAAATTGAAACACTATATTCATGCACTATATTTCTATTTATTTTATATTAATTTTTCATTTTAAAAAATACTCTCTTCTATATTTGGCATCGCCAAATAATTCTACATTCGTCTCTATGTATACATGTTTGCTATGAAGGTGAACATTAAATGCAATTTTTCATTCAAGAGATCTGATTTCATTAAAATTATTATTTGTTCCGATTTGATATACAATAATCTATTAAAAATTTATAAAAATATTAAGAAATTTTTCTGGTTTTATAAATTATTTTCAAATGATATTTTTTATCGAATATAATTGTAATACTTTAAATTATTTAGTATTAAAGAATTAGTTGCTTTTCTTCCCACGTGAAATGTGAGTTTTCAGGTTTAATTCCTGCGACACGTGAATACACAGGCCATTATCTGAGTTAAAAAATCTTTCCTAAAGCCAAATTAGATGGTGGTTATAAAAATGCTCTGAAACAACCTCAGGTTATTAGAAGGTGTACCATGGTATTTAAATAGTAGATCATATAAGCTTGATATAAAGAGTTTTAGTTATGTAAATAAGCTCTGTGACCACAGTTCATTTGAATAATTCCATAAAATTATGTTATATTTGCATAACTGACAAAAGTTTCCCATAATACACTTCCATCGAGAATTTCGAATTTTATATTTTGGGGGATTTTCCACTAGAAAATACAGTAGAAATTATTCTTGTGTAAGAAAACAATATTTTTTTTTTTACATAAATGTTAGAAATATGTTATTATGTGAATTATTTTTTAAATTTATGTGATGATTTACAAAATACAAATAAACCTGAAAATGCAACCTGCAAGTTCTTCGATAAAATAAATTTCAAATGTGCTTTGGATTCTAGTGATTACAAAGGAATAGGTATAAACATATAAAAATCATTTTTAGAAAAAACGATAAAAAGAAAAAAGCGAAATTTTAAAGGTGACAAAATATATCGTTTTATTACAAGTACTGCTTTCACTTAAATGCTTATAGGTCTTTCATGTAATATTCAACAGAAAAATAAGTATAGAAGGAAGTGGAAATATTTCTAAGAAAATATAATTGTAGTACAATAACAGCCTATGCCTAACGGATTACATCTGCAGGAAGTGCCTGGGCAGCAATGGATGTCCACTCCTTTACAAGATTCACCCCAACGAAGGCATCCACTACTGAAATAAAACACATAACGATAAATCAGTTATAGTAAAGAATTTTAATAAAAGTGCAAAAATTTTAATTAAATTAAAACGTTTAAATTATAATAAATTATATTTATAAATTAATTATAATGTTTTAATGAAAATATGTTAATTGCTTAATTTATAACATTTTTTTAATTTTACTTTGTTTCTTCAGAAAATCAATATGCATATTAAAAATGTAGAAAAAGAAATATTCTCAATTGTTATAACTTAACGCATAATACTTAAACTGGTAGTTTAGTATAGTCTATATATGTTTGTATTAAAATCAATAAAAACTAAAAAATTTTTGAGTACTCCATCAATATGCGACCTAAGGTGAAACATATTAGTTTGGGGAAAAAGTAATCCATTATTTTTTCGGTAGACGTCTGTAGTGATCGATATCTCGTGATGTATCTATCAAACAATTTCAAATTTATGCTCGTTGGAAAGGTGACATTTGACACTAAAAAATCCTCTTGCGGTTTTTTGTTTGATAAATTCAGTTACGAGTACAAGGTTTGAAAAATGGAAGATAACAAACAGAAAATTCGATACATTTTCGTTTTTCTCTTGTAACGGCGAAAAAGATAGCCTGGTGGCTAAAATTGTGAAAGGTGTTTATCGTCCTATATTAGACTGTAACAACCAGTTACGTACAATTTTTGTTTCATCGATTCCGTTCGGGTATTTTTGATGTTAGAGATGCCCCTCGCATGTGGATACAGCATCGTCGAAAATGTCTATAAAATATCAAAAATGATCGAAGTTAACCGCATGTCAGCAGTCGTAACGCGCAAGACCTAAAAATCTACATGAAAGCTGTTTTAAACCTTTTTACAAAGTGAATCCAAAAGAAGTTACATAAAGTTCACGTAAAAATAATGGATTTCTTTTTCCCCAAACTAATATTAAAAATCCAACGACTGATATTTACAAAATTAATTTATTTCCCCCTTTATTTCTAAAATAATTTTTTTTACTTATAAAAAGAAAATATTTTGTTAATTATCTCCATACATATTTCTTTCCTATGAGATTGTAATTTTCAAAAATTAATATAAATTTAAGAAATTTTGATGTTATTTAAAACTTTTTCATTTTTCATTTTGACTACGCTTTTGGACTTTTACTGGAGTTTTCTCCTTTCTGTTTTGATATCACTCCATATATTAAAAATCTTTTTTTGTACCACACAAATATTAAATTAATGTTCTATTCTTAATGAGTTATAAACCTATTACTTTTTTAAGTGATATTCGATAGTTCTTCATATTCGAACGTTTAAATCGATATCTTGATAGAAATGCTTAACACCATTAAATGCTCAGTCAATTCCTTGATTATGTGAATGATAGTGTCCCACTTTACGATTCTCTGATACCGTTAATATATTAGCCATAAAAAGATAAGAATTTGTGTAAAGATTATCGATAAATTCATTATAAATTAACCCGAATGATTACATAAACTTTAAAGATGCAATAAAAACATTATTACAACTCATAATCGCACATGAATAAATTGTTATTTGAAATTGGATCAATTGACTAATGGGAATTGTTGTAAAAAAATATCTTTTAGGGAATAATAAAAAATGTCTTAACCTATTTCTTAGAGTTGATGAAAAATAAAAAAAAAATTTAATATATGTTTTCTCAATAGAAGAACACATCAGAAAACATTTATTTCAATGAATAAGTGAAATATATTGCATTAATGAATTAATGTAAAGAAATATTACTCCATTTCATATCTCGACAATTCTTCCGAGTCTCTGCTTTTGAGTGATTCTGAGTCTTTCAACCCTGAAACATCAATTTTATAAGTATTGTAAACTGGTAGAAATTTTAAATTAATAATATGCTTAGTTCACATACAAAGCAAATAAAACACAACCCCTTAAATAATTAAATAGAATTTAAAAAATTCTGTTTTGGTTTGCAAAAAGAATAAAAAAAATTAATAATTTATAAAATATAGTTAAAAAATTAATAGAATATATTACTAAATATTATGTTTTCAGTACAGAAGAGATGATAAATTTGATCCATTTCTATAATTCATGAAGTATCTAGGAGAGAAACTTAAAAGGATAATATTTTTCACTATTTAATTATGTATTGAAAGCGAATCAAGTTTATATTTTATTTAATTTTTTGACTTGGAGTTTTTTTTTTTTTCAGTGATTTAAAAATGTCAATTTGTTGTAGTATTCTAATGAAATGTCAGAGAAGTTGTAAGGGAAATATAGTTTTAAAATTAAAAATCAAAGAAAATAATATGGTAATGTAAGGCGTTAGCTCACTTTTGTTCAACTTTGTTTCACTATGTCTTACTGTTTAAATCACAAGTGAAATGTTAAACCTGTTAATATTGTATGAGTTTCAAGATTTCATTTTTGATTTCCATTGATCTAAGAATGTAGGATATACTTTGTATTACATGTTGTTATTCACATATGCATCATAATTTGAAAATTTTACAAAATTGTTTTGGGTATGTAGTGATTGTTGAAGATAAATGTGAGTTTCCCTTTCTAAATTTAAAAAAAAATGCAAAATTTTTTCTACAAGATTCCATGATTCTTATAAAATGTAAAACAATAATATATTTACTTACCAGAGAATAACAATTTGCGTGCACTGATTTCCACTGTTAGGAATGTCACAAAAATTACAATATAGCAAATCTTCATTTTTCTTCTTATCTAAGTAATATGAAAATTATTACTTTCATAATAGGAATATTTGTACTTAAATTATAAAATAATTCTATATACATACATATATATATATATATATAATCATAGAAAAAATAAATCAGTAACGATCATGACAGAATCGAGAAAGAGCCCCAATATACTAAGTATTTCCTACTTACCTAAACTAGGTTTGAACATTTAAATATTACAAGAATTTAATGTTACAAACAATAAATGTTAGTAACATTTAGAGATTATTTACTATTTTTTATATAAAATCCATCGTGAATTTTGTAAGAACAAGGAAAGTCATACTAATTTAACATTTTTATATAATATAAGCTAAACCTATTTGATTTTTCAAACAAAGCAAAAAAAAAAAAAAGTAATGACAATTGCTTTGAAGAAACTTTAAGAGTTTCATGAAGGTAAAAAACTTCTGTTGAGGATAGTAATTATTGAAGAATGTTTTTGTATTTTAGATATTGAAGAAGAAGAATTTGCATATCTACTAACATATTTACTATTCTCACAATTTAACTTAATACCCTTTTTTGGTTGCAGGAAATGTTTGACGAGTTACTCTTGAACTCTTCCATCACAATTATTTAATGCAAGATATTTCTGAAAAATAATCAGGTTAATTCAGATTCTTATGAAATCAACGAAGAGTTACTTCTTCAGTACCTTTCTTAAAAATCACTAACCACGATATTCAAGTGCGTTAGCAATATTCATATGTGAATAAAAATAGTGGAAACTTTTTAAGTTAGGGGTGGATGTCAATTTGAAAGGGACATAGACTATTCAACAAGCAATAACAATTTATAAATAATGGATTATACATATAAATATATTCAGAAACTCACCTGATATCTCTTCTTTCAACAGGTTTGGATGAGAAAGTATGCTACCATTTGTAGAAGATTCCTTTTATACATCATGAATGGTATTTTTTATTTATAGTTTAACATAATGACATGACAATTGGAATTTGTTTTTTTTCATACTTAACTATTCAGTCATCACTCATTCAACTTTTTTATCAAAATGAAATGTTTTTATAATATTTACATAAAATTTTGAATATGAAAATACTAAATTTTTTTTTATTTGTCAACGGCATCTGAATTATTTTTATGTGTTCCTTTGATTTTTCATGTCGACGGAAATTTCAGAAAGTGATTGATAGTAGAGTTTGTTTTAGAGTAGTTACTTCTATTAGAATTTTGGACAGAAATTATTGTTATAGATTTAACAATAATACATTTTGAATAGGGTTTCCTATAGAAAAAGAGCATAAAAACTTATGTTATTAAAAGTTATGAATAACTCTTCTTAAGTACTGAGGAAATCTAGGCAGAAAAAAACTAATATAAACACTTAGATTTTTACTAAGCATTATTGTGTCATGTATTTCTTATTTCCGCTGCAATAATTAGTAAGGCAAAATTTCCACTTTTCAAATAATCAATGAAGGATTAAAATTTACACACTAAAACAATACTGTTTCCATTTTCATAAAATAATGGAAAAAAAAAAATTTTTTTTTTGAAATCTTCTATTTACTTAAAGCACGATTGTGATGTCATGAACAATTTAAAAAAATCAAATTTATTGAATGAATTAGAAATTCTCGACAATAATTAATTTTCCTTCTCTTAATAAAATCTTTTTTATTTATTCTTATAATACGTTATTCTGAAATCAAATCTTCATTTACTAATAATGAATTACATTACAGAAAACTTATTTATCGTAATGAGTAATTATAAGATTGAATGTATTGTATTATTGATTGTGAGGACAATTCTCTTTTTGTTAAAAATAAATAAGTAAATAAATAAATATTACGTATAAATGATGCATTGCATCATTCAGACTTTTTTTTTTTTAAATTTTTATCATTGAGTTCTACTTTGAGTTTTATTTAGTCTATTTTTCAGTCCATTGAAAAGTCCAATAAAAGTACACAAAAATATGAAATTTCATTTTTCTATAATTATGTGCTATATTTGTTATATTTTTTGGTACAAACAAAAATTACAACTAGGTTGTTGATTATATTTTGAAGGCAATAATTAATCAATAAAGTTGTCTTAATTGACTAAGTTTGGTTGTTTATATTTCGCTCAATTGTAAATGTTTGCACACGAGAGCTAATTAGATAGAAACATACTTTTTAAAGTGTATTTTGAACCACTACAACACACAAAGATTGGGTGGGATTCAAACCACGAATTATTTAACAGAAGACAAACGCACTAACCATTTAATTGACAGGACAACTCATCATACTAGCAAAGAAATGAAAAGCAAAATATACATTGACTCGATACGTTTTTCTATGCTTTAATCAAATTATTCATTTTGATTAACTTTGGTGTATTGAAGGATATTAGCTTAATGTACTATTTCTGGCATGCTTTTTCTCCTCAGTGAATTTACTTTCTTTAAGTAAGCATAGTTGTCGCAATCGCACTTTACTTTAGTGACATATTTTTCTCTGTATTCCTCTTCTTCTTACATCTTCTATCTTCCCTTCTTTTTTCCCTGTTGTGATTGCTTGTAAGATGTTGATGGATTCACTTGATTCACTAACACCACTATGTGGCTATTAATTTCTCCTGGGAACCAAATCATCCGCGTGTTTGACATCTTTGGACACACATGTCCCTGGAAAAGTGGGCTTTGCTAATTGAGGCTACCGGAAATCAACGCATTAGTTTAGAATTTTCTTCAGTTAAATGGGAGGTGTTTTATGGTCCTCATCACATCAATTGCTTCATGGATCACGAGTACGTCAGTACATCTACTGAATATGTCATTGAAAATGCATGGCATATCAGAGATGTATTTTAAAACTATAGGATCTGGGTTGGACTAGTGTATCCTATATACCATTCTTGGGCTTTTTGATGGGTGATGTTATCAACTCTCAAATTACTGTGATTCATATAAAAACTAAAATTTTTTATGTTCTCCCAAATAGCAGCAATTGCTGAATTTTGCTGCGAATATTTTTGTTACCTCCAGACAAGGGAAAAAATTTGATAAAATATCCTATTTTTTATTTCAGAGAGCAATATTAAGAATAGTTAGAGAAACAAGGCACTTTTGTAAACTCCGCTTACGTGACTGAAGTGACCGTTTTGCCACATGGCAAATTCAACTTTTCATTTGGATTGATATTAGCAAAGATTTATTAAACACACTTGAGGATCAGATCCTTAAAATTTTGAAGGATTAGATTGTCAATGATAAGCGCATTACTGTCAGAATGTATGGAATGTTCTTTAATATTAAGCTCGACTGATATATTTTATATAGTCCTCCCTCAAAATAATAAAGTAGCATACATGCATTTACTCGTTCCGGATGCTTATACTTAATTTATAGCAATGTTTTAATGTTAACGTTTTGGACATTCTAAAAATTATTGCGAATTTAAATTTACTTGTACTCATTGAGTAGATGCTGGCCATGATTTAATTAATTGTACTGCAATGGATGTGTGTTTCAAATGTTAAAGTAATCATCACTCATTTTCTCAAAATTATAAAATTTTTGTACTGGAAAAAGTACAAAACATATATTAAAGATTAGAAATAAATGTTTATGTTCTTAAGCCTTAAAAGTGGTTACCTTTCGATCCACGCAATCTGAATCTGAATGTTATTAAATCCTGTAAAACCCGGTCTGATTATTTTACAGTTCGTCTTATTAGATCACCAATATGCGTTCAAAAGCCAAAATTATCTTCAACATTCTATAGAAGTATAAAAAAACTCCTTGAGCAAAGCCATGAATGTATTTAAATTAAAATGTGCAAGGGAGGTCTCACATAAGTATTCCCTTTTCAACCGTAAATTTTTGCTATCCCTGGAGGCAGCTGTGTGTGATTCTGTATCTCTCCTTTCAGACGATTGTATGTCACTTGAGGAGTTCAAATACCATTTCTTTTTTAATGTAAAGTTTCACATTACTTCTTCAAACTTAATAATTTGGATATGATAAAAGCCTTACCGCAGGCCAATAGTACAAATCTTACTTTTGATGTAATCCGTTGTCTCATGCTTTGACATTTAAGTCCAGGTTCATAATTTAATTTAATTCATTTGTTAAATAGTATGTAGATTGAAAATGAATTTCCTATATTTTGAAAAGAAACTATATTGATTACGTTCTCTAACCTGTAAAGATCTTTTGGATCCTCTGAATTATCGGCTAGGACATGTTGCTTATCTGAGTCTCTCGAACAAATAGTCAATATCGTCTTGCATTTGTCTTGGAAAAATAATATTTTCTCTCAAACAGAGTGATTTCCGTAAAGGAAGCTCTACTCTCTTTATAACATAATTTAGAAAAACAAATACGTTTCCCCAAAGTTTAATTTTTTTTTTGAGCAGGTTTTTTTTTTTTTACATTAAGAAGAACATATGATTAAAAATGGCGATTTAGGATTATTCGTTTTCTACAGGATCTTAGATTTCGTGGTAATCTTCCAATATTATTACCCAAAATGTTTACTCACTTGTACTTTTGAAATCCATAGTAGAGCAAAATTTTCCTATACAGTTATTCAACTTTAGAGTGCCTCTTTATACAGTATTTTATGTGTAAGCCTTTTTTTAAACTTCATATCACTTTCATTTGCATATTCCATTTCCCATTATCTCTTGTTAAATGTTAAAAGGCATGCTTATGATCTTCAATTTTCTTTCAGAGATTAAACATTCGTTTAATAGAAAGACATTGCGAACAGTGATTAACAAACTTGCTGCATGGTGTGCAGATAATGGCCGTATACTTTATTTTAATTAGAATAACTGTATTCACTTTTATGAGATAAGATTTTACAGTGAACTTGTGATTCACATAAATAACATCCCGTATACTTGTGATTAATGTGATAAAATTCCTTGTAATAATGTTCAGCAGAAAATCAACATTTTTCCACACGGTCTACATCTGTATAAGAAGTGCAAGTGATGGCATAATTACATTAAAGTGTTGTCAAACACATCTTGGGGCAACAAGGAAGAAAAAAAAATGTCTAGAGAAATTAGTAGGTGCAAAACGTTGACATTATACCTTTAATGACACAATTTTTTTTTTGATTTTAATGTTGAAATGACTTATTAGTTGGGTGAATTGCTATCGGTTTACTGTATTCAATATACGATTTTTTTTATATATCCCCTGGTCACAAAATACTAAATTCCGAGTCTCATTATAATTATTTTCTTGTCAATTGGCAATATTTGATATCTTAAAATATCTTTCTACTATATTACTTCTCAAGAACGAATCATATTGGAAATAAACAATACTTTGATCAAATAAATTCACAAAATTTTATTATAATATTAGATTTCCTTATAAAAGTAAAAATATATGCGTATCATGCATTCTAATAGACCAATTATTTTTTTAAAAAATATATTTCAATTTTTAAAAATTACAGTTTGTACTTGCGAACTAAGAATGAAATTTATTTTTTAATAAGAATTGCTGATTTTCCCCTCAGCTAAGTAATTATGTTTTATTAAAAATCACTAGACATATCAAGCAAATATAAATTTCTTTAGATTAATAAAATCATATTCACACAACAAAATCTGCATTTTACCCCTGAAAAAAAATGAAAGAGTTAAGTAATTTCGTAAAGCTTATATTTAAAATTGTTTCATGAAATAATTATGATAAAATAATTTATTTTATTAATAAAGCTATTAAATTTGGTGGATTATAAAATTTGATTATATTATTAAATTTAACGCTTATTATGTATTTTGGTATAATATTTATAAAACACTGTAAGCAGAATTTTATATTAAGCAAATGCTTAATATTAGTAAAGTTAATATTTCATCTGGTTTTCTGATAAAATCTTTTAAGACTTTCCATTTTAATCACATTTACGAAACAAAAATTAGAATTCTCATTGCTGATAAATTAAATTGAAGTTTATATATTTAAACTTAAAACACACACACTATTATTCAAGTTTCTTATTATAATTTAATTTTTTTCTGAAATTGAAAGGTAGTTAAAAATGTCTATACAAAACATAATTTTATACGTTAGTACAAAGAGTGTAAGATATAAACTTTTTGATTGGTAAAATAGTCAAAATTGAGAAATTGGAATTAATTTTAATAAATTTAGATATTTTATCTAATGCACATTTTTTACACACACAAATTCGACAAGAATATCTATTTCCATTTCTTATTATAAAATTAGTGGAGTCTAAAAATATTTGTTTGAAAAATTTGGACAGTAATTCTATGAGAGTGTTACCAATAACCGGCTTCTGAAATTGTGTAATAATTCAATTTTCGTCATAAATTTGGGATTTTTTCTTTTCTATAGTAGTTCTGAACATCTGTTGTTATCTTGTCATTCAAAAGTTATCCAAATATGTTTGAATTGCCAATCAGATTATATTTTTAAATTCAAATGGCATGAAAGCTTTGCTTGTTTATTGATAATATTTTTCTTTACTTACGATTTAGTGATTTTTAAATTTTAATGCCAACAAAACATACAAACAGCTGCCATATAAAATGAATTTTTGTTTACAAGCTGGAATTTGTAATACAAAAAATAAGAGAATGTACATATACTAAAATAAGGGAGGTAAATCACCAAAAATATAGTTTTATAGGCATAAATATATCGATGATTTTTTTTTATTCTAAACATCAATATGAAAACAGTTTCTGATTAGAGATTCTCTTATAAAATAATGGGATATGGTCATTTAATGCTAAAGCATTAATATTTTCTCTTTTATCAGAGTAAAATATTCATGTCACCACAAATAATTAATCAAATGTCATCACGCATAATTAAACATTTTTGAAAATTTTCATAATAAATTTAAAAAATTTGTACTGAAAATACTGTATAATTAACACGGAAAATCTATCTAAATGTCTGATCGATCGCTAATTTTTTCCTCAATATAATTAAATTTTCAGAAGCAAGGTATATTAAATTCTAATAAACATCGCAAATAAGTATGAAGTTATTTCAAATTTAAAAACCAATACACAAAAAATAAAAGTCTGTTTTTTTTTAAAAGAAAGGCATATTTTGTTTCTAAAATAAAAGCATTTAAAAATTATCTTCAATAACAAGAGAGAGAGATTTTCTTTAAAATTAAATCAATTACAATAATAATAATTTTTGCGCAAAATTCGAATTTGTCTGAGAATGGATGGATTCGACCTTACTACGAATCGTATGACAGTAGATATGTTATGTTATTGTTCTCAATAATATAATTTTAAATAAACCGATAAATGGATTAATAATGCGGTATGAAGAACCAATAAAAATAATAGTTTTCGTGAAAATTTTCATTTCAGCACAATACAGAGGTTCTCAAAGCTTGCAGTATTGACAGAATATCTATGGTACTACTACAAACAGTTACTAGACTGACTGTTCTGATTACCAGATTTAAACTTTGTCGAAAATGTATAGGTCTAACAGTAAATTTCAATCCATGAACATATATAACATGATAAAACAAGAGGAAAATATGTGAGAAGGTGTCAAAATAAAAAAAGTCAAAACAACTAATAAATTGATAAAATCTAAATGAAGAAAAGCATAATCGATAATATAAATTTACTATTTTGCATCTAAATTAATAAAATTGTGTAATATATTTCATGACAAAACGTTTAGATTGTTAGATGTTGGAGTAATCAATTTATAAAAGAAAATATTACATTATATCCTCATCATACGGAAATAAAAGCGTGTATCAAAAGTAGAAAATAACATATTCCTTAAATCAAATCACCATGT
Organism: Latrodectus geometricus; assembly: GCA_026290005.1. Lineage (NCBI taxonomy): Eukaryota > Metazoa > Arthropoda > Arachnida > Araneae > Theridiidae > Latrodectus > Latrodectus geometricus. The sequence continues at coordinate 561,965 of JAPDSC010086318.1, read as the reverse complement.
TGATAAACATGCTTTATATTTTCAGACACATACAAAATTTTTAGAATCTGTATGATATTTGCATTAAATTCTTATAAATCTGTGTGATGTAAATTGTAAACATACGAATTGCTTTTATGAATATAAAATACATTTATTCAAATAAAGGTTTAAAAATCTCAGTTTTATATTTACATTGAATAGCATGTATAGGTACATTTAGTAATAGTACTTAAAAATAAGCATCAAATTAAAAAATACTTATACAATTTCAGTACAATGGAATAAGAAATACATCTTAGTATATAAAAGAAAATTACAATAAAACAAATTAAGATTTTAACGGAAAAAACTATAATTGAATATTGGGGACACTTATCTCACAAAAGCATTATATAAACTCTGTAATATTAAATATTATACAGTATATTAAATAATTTATCCCAAAGTGAGAGCATTTGAATTTTTAATGAATTGATTGTTGCAACTTTTCAATGAATTAATAAATTTAGCCCCTGAATGTAAAATACAATTTAAAATGTACTGATTAGTTTAAGTCATTAATTGTTTCTAATACAAATCAAATAAATATTAAAATTGACCAAGAAAAATTCTGTTTTAAATCTTTAATTAGAATGAATATTTTACGCATTCAAAACACATTTATCTTTTAATTTTTGGATATATTTTACGTGAATAAATAAGAAATATTTATAAGGAAAAATATTGACATTTAAAGGAATAAGACAACCATTTTTATAGACAAAGATTGACAAAGCGAATTATATAAAAATAATACAAGAAGAATGTGTTACTTGTTTAAATCGAATTATTTAATATATACTTTTTATCAAAAAAATTTTCATCTCTACACTATTATCTTATTACACATAAAACATAATTACACATTAAATTTTATGAGATAAAAATATCAGTGATAATTTTTCTCACACAAGAAATATTTTAACTGTACTACATTGTTTCACAGTAAATAAATACATACATTCACTTCATTAGCTTCTTTGATGTAAAGTCTAGAAGGTATGATTCTCATTTTTGTCTCATGAAATCCAAAATAACAAATGCACAAAAATCGCCTCTCTTTTAGGGATTCATAGATGACAAATATTCAGTTAAAGTTTCTGATACTCTTTGAAATAATGCTTTGTAAATGGAAGCAGCACCGGGTAATTTATGTCATCATGATTTTCATTCAAAACAAAATCAATATATTTTGTCTTATTAACAAAAATTAGAAAGCTGATACATAGGATCCCAAATGCATTAATTAAAATTCGACAAAAGAAACGGCAAACAATACTGCCGGATGATTAGAGAAAACTAAACAATTTATTAATAAAATAAAAAAAATTTAGCTAAAACCCAATGCATAGATTTATTGATAGTCATTAGGTTTTTAAAATATTACAAAACAGGAAATAATTTAAGAGTTATTATTTTGATCAATGTTTTTGGGCTCCTATGTGAAAGTTTCCGTTGAACATTTCGATTCACATTCCATTTCATCACACATATAACAGCATTTCATGTTTAAAATTTAAAAGAAAGTATATCTTTTTTCCTTACAGGAATTCACAATCACTTTTTCTTCCTTTAAACATTCAGAAACGTTCGCATATGTTTATTTTACAATATTTATCGTAAATGGCAGCAAAATCAGGAAATGTTTCAATCTTTATTCCTCAGATGGCAGCACTATTTATAAAGGATAATTCACATCAAAAATCCTTTTTACAAACGGATTTCTCTAAATGAAGTTAATACATAAATCACAGGGATTCGAAAGGAGTATATGACAGTAAATGTTTACTGTTAAAAAAATGAACAACGATGCATTCAAAAGGTTCACGACATGCATTTACCACACTATACACTTTTTCACTGGGTTCATTGGTGATCCAAGCGGGCATCCAAATTCTTTAGCAAACTCTGGGGTGTTTGCTAGGGGTCCAATTACTCTATAAAAAAAAGATTTTTTTCAGTTTTATTTAAATAATTTTTTACAAAGTAAATTTTATGAAGTTTGTTCGAAATTCAGTCATTCCTTAATAAAATGTTTCATTAAATTATAAATGTGGTAAAGTTTGAAACATTTATTCGAATGAACATTTGTGTGTGTTTTAAGAAGAAACTCTTCCTGCAAATTATATAGATTTGTGGCATTATTCACTCACACACACTCTTATCTATGGAAATTAAAACTTCTAATATAAGAAATAATATTTAAAGTAAGTATCGATGAGAACAAAACGAATATAATTTTCATCCAACTTTATTTTATAAATCAGATGACATCATTGAAATAATTTAAATTTTTTTGTAAACAATTATTATTGCCTTTTTATAGAATTCACACTGTTTTTGAATATTTAGAGTTAATATTTATGTAAGAAGACTGAAACTTTATAAGCTTTTTGTTTCTCACCATATCAACATCAAATTTCAAATTATGGGACTTAAACATTATTCATAGAAAAAGTTGCTTGATTAAAATAAAAATCAACTATAAGGTGTATAAACATTTCTAGATCAAGTAATGGATTTATATTTTATATTTGAATTCAAGAATCGAATAATTTTTGTCGGCTATCAAAATGATAAATTAGCGAATTATCAATTGACATTACTGATATTGTTGACACTGTTCAAGCTGATTGACACCGATATTATTGTCCATACAAAAAATTTATAATAAAATATCCTTTCTTATATTCTAATCACGTAATAAATAGAAACCAGTGCACTAAGGAAGTGACATAATTAACTAAAATGTAGACTGATTTTCAATAATATTTTCATTGGTTTCAAAATGAAATTTAAATTTTTAAATATATCCTCAAAATTTTACAAGCAAAAAACTTTCTAGCATTTCTTTACTTTATATTTAAATCAATAATTGTATTTTATAATGCAATTCTGAAAAAAGTAAGATGTTTATCAAGACAAAACTAATGAAAAATATGGTAAAGCTAATAAAAACAATTTTAAAACCAAGGATAAAAAACGAATATTTTAAATTTTAAATTCATGATAATTTTTAATGCTAAGTAATATATATATATATATATATATATATATATATATATATATATATATATATATTCTGCTTTCTTTTAAATGCACAGAGCATTTATCTGCCATTTAACAAACTGGAAAAGGTTTCTTAAACCTTTCTCAAATAATGATTTACATAAAATTAATACATTGAAAGGTAAAAAAATATATATATATAAGAAATTCAAAAAAATTTGAAAGTTTTTTTTTAAATTTGTTTCTGATTTTAAGATCCAGCACCGCTTGAAAATATTTCATTATATAATAAAATGCTTATATGTCAAAGTTTATTAGGCATTTCTTTAACAATCGTTAGAATAACGATTGTAAAAAAAATTTCATTAAGTAAAATATTTATATGTATGTTTTTTAACTATCATAATTAAATTTAACATAAATTTTGGTTACCTATATGGTGCTGGACTGTGTGACCCAGTCATGATTCTCAATTTTAGTACTTCTGGCCTGTATTTACCGCACCACACCTGCAATATAAAATACCGACAAAAATAAGAATGATTACATAAATGTTACATTAAACATATTTAATGACTGATTCTTGATTTTCTTAATGAACTATAAAGCTTATGATCTTATTTTTTAATCTTAAATGTAAAAAATATTGTAGTTTTTTATATTTTTTTAAATACAAAGAATGAAAATTTATTATAAAAATCTATAGACGCTGAAAAGAAAAAATCATTTTTGGTATGCAAAACTATTGAAAATTACATAAAAAATATGCTCAACATATTTCAACAATTTTTTTTATTTCTTCTCCTATTTGTAGTCTCCTATATAGATATCTTTAAATTTTGAGCCTAGAATCAGAAAGTTATTAAATCAATCGATATCGATTCCATGCGCATTCGTTGTGTTATAAATTTTTTCCTCAAACGTTCGAAAAGAAAAGAATACTAACGAAATATTTACTGAGAAAACTACCATAAAATTTAAAATATAATAATTTATATTTTGGATATTTCTTAAGAGACATCCAAAATATAAATAATAAAAATGTTAAAGAACATAACAATTTTTTGTAAATTTTTTGTTGTAAAATATTTATTTAGATTATATTAATCTTTTTGCTGTTATTATCTTCTTGAACACAAATATGATATTAATACTTAATTATTTCATTTTTCTCGCTTACTTACTCTCTCATTTAAATACATGATTCCGTTTAAATCTATTAATATTTCTATTTAATCAAATCTTGAAGTCACGGTAAATTCTAAGCTGCAAATTGAAAATTTGTTATATTAGATCTCTCTCATAATTATTTTTGAAAATCTAAGTTTTAAAAATTACGTTTTAGCTATGGAAAATTTCAAATACATTTTGATATTATTAATAATTATTTAAGAAATTAATTAAAATTAAAAGTATATTTTAATATATAACACAAATATTTCCATTTAAATAAACTCAGAAATTTAGAATATAATCTCTAATAGGATGCATTCACTTATATAGAAGTAGATATTAAATAATAATAGAATAATTTATGTAATTTTTGTTGTATACGAATTAGTTTTAAAGTATTCATCAACTTAATTATCAAGAAAGAATGTTCATTTCTCTTTATACATAAATATCAAGTTGATTTTCTTTTTCTTCTAAATCACATGTAAAATTTATGAGATTCAAATAAATTCATGAGCTGAAAAGGATGGTATAATACCGAAACTTTAGCAATGATTATGGAACAGAAAGAATGGAGATGTAGCTAAGAATATTATTAGAAAATACACTACAGCCAATATATATATATATATATATATATATATGTGTGTGTGTGTGTGTGTGTGTGTCCTGCTGTTTCAGATCTATCAATGAATATGGCCACTTGCAAGAAGTATTAACAGTGATGTGATGAATAAATCTGTTGAAAAAATGAAGTAGCTTCAAATTCTTTTTAATTAAGTAACTTTATTTATGATGGTAATCTGCTTCTCATGCAGACATGGATGTAAAAGTATATCAATTTCAATAAAATGGACATCACACAGGTCAGATAAAACCAGAAAAGTTTTAGAAAAGGGAGAAAAAAGTGATATGTTAAATGAACGAATATCGTATAATTTCTTGAAGTTATGAAGTAGGAGCTAAGGAATGTAATGAACGGTGAGGGTCAGACATAATCCTACAATAACTGAGAGATTTCCGTTCAAAGCAAGTCTAATGGTAGTTGTCAGAACACTGCATATAGATTCTGGACGTGTGATGTACGGAATACGCCAGAATACATCTTCAAAATAGAATGAGGATCAGTGTCTATTCTGTGCAAAACAGGCAATTCCGAAATAACTCCTTTTGTTTCTCGTAATTTTTTTTTAATTATTTATAGTTTCATTTTTTAGCATATTCAACAAATCTCTAGTCAAAATTATCCCATGAGAAAAATTGAGATTACCATAAGGCAAAACAGTATACTCTTCAAAGTTATCCATCATGCACATGTTGACGAAAATCGCTGTTGGAGTATAAGTTTTAACTCCTATAAGTAAGTCACCCGAGCTCATTTTCTGTATGCTTCACTCAATACAATTATTATATCCAGATATGGATTCTCGATAAGAAATGTGATGCCAGCAACATCAATACACAGGATCACAGAATACTCCCCGTTTACTTAAAGCAGAGGAAAGTAATGTTTTGGTCTCTGGAAGCCTCAATAACCAGGAAATTCCTTTCCAGGGACATGAGTCTCTAACAAGTGGGTGATTTAGCTGTCAAGAGAAGCTTATAGAAACAGATGGCGATTGTTGCTCAAGGAGGGTCCTCAACCTTTTATAAATCAACCACAACGAAGGAGAAAAGCAGAAGAGAGAAGGGAAGAAAAAGGAGGGCACTCACAAGAATAGCTCGTAATTGTGACATCCGTGTGCACTTAAAAAAAAAAAATAAACCCTCTGAGGGAAGGAGATAATGGAAAATATATAGAACTATATAAAATAATATATTTATGTTGAATTATAATATTATTTAATTTTAAGGGAATGCCTTACTTACATTCGCAGCACTTATCCAGAACATCTGTGTTGGAGAGTATTTAATACCGGGCAAGTAATCTTCCGCTCCATGGTCTCTGATCCATTGTAAATAGGCCTAAAATGTGTAATTACCAAACTGTTTGATTTAAACATTTTCAAAACTGTATAAAATACCAACTAAAAATGTATTTGAAATAAAAAGAATAATTACACAATAAAAAATAGTTGAAATGAAATTCAAACCGTAATTTTATATGTATCGGGAACAATACGAGTACAAAAATATACAAACAATGAAATATAATAAGAATCCTATGTTATTGGTTAATATTGAATTGAAAATAATATTAAAATAACTTCACAGCAGATCACTTAAGTATGAAGCAACAATAACTTTAATAATAAATAATAACTTCACAATAAAATAATGTACTTACAGAAATTCAATATGTTTGGAGATATTTTATTATAATGTGCATTTAAATTCATACATTTAAAATTACAAAGTATTTTTATATATGAACTCGTTAATTTCTGCATCATTACCATTATAATCAGACAATTACAGGGAATATGGAAAATATAATACTGTAATATCTTAAATTCAGTTATTTTTTATAATGATGTTTTTAACATTTGTATGTATTATATCTAATACTACTGAATGGATAATATTAATTAACATTATATATTACTACAAAACTTTCTTCATTCGTGGAAACCGAACTAAAATTGTTAAAATATATACTTTTGGGTGAACCCTTCTTTGCTTGATTTTTTCTTTATTGGTGAAATTAATCAAGTTGATATAATTCATGTTCAAAATTAAAGGAAAAATGGTTAAAAAAAATCTTAGTATATATTTATAGTATAAATTTAGCAAAAAACAATATGCTAAAAATTTCCATCATCATCAAAAATTAGATCATTAGCTTAGTACTAAATAGAAATAAAAGAGGAAAATAACAGAAACACGTGTTACAAACCTTTCTTCCACTCATTTTCAATTTTTTAGCAATAGAAACTCTAATATAATAAAACAAAATTATAAACGAAATCATACGTTTATTGCAACTACAACAAACAGCGTAATGAGACAACTTTAAGCTCGTTTCACTGATAATGACACTTGTTTATTTTTGACAGCTATGTTTCTTTTTATGCAATGGACATTAAAAAGGTATCCAAACACGATCAACTTAAAGTGAACTTGTTCTTTTATATAATTTTTGGGCATTATAGGCTATGATGGAAATTTCCACCACTATGCAAAGAAGGGTTAAATGCATTATACCGACTAATGTTTTTTATGATAAAACATTGAATTCACACTCATTTAATTTCTTTCAAAATTAACAAAAATAACGGTTGATATATTTCAATAAAAACAAAATACAAGCAAAACAACATAATAAGTATAAAAGACAAGCAAATTAAGAGTTAAATATAAACACAGTATATTCTTCAAAACCAAATAATTTTTTAATGCTTTTTTTTTTTTTTTTTTTGAAAAACATTTTTGCAAACTTTTTATTATAACAATGAGAGAAGAAAATTTATATTTTGTTTTACTTGAAAATAATTTTATGTTTATATATAGTGCACTTACATCACACATTTTAATAAGAGGAAAATTAAAAGGTAAACTATATAGAAGTTAAAAAAAGAAATGATTTACATGCAGGTAATAATATGTGGACCAAGTTAAAATTACAATACATTTTTGAAAAGATAATATTAAAATATTCAAAGTTTTGAAAAGAAACATATTATTAACATATTAGAAACTCAATACTCTGAATTTAAATGTAACAATTAATTTTTTTTGCAAAAAAAGTTAGATTTAAAATTTAATTTAAAACTACTAGAAAACTATTTTAAAAAAAATTGCGAAATTGAATTGATTTTTGATATCAAAAATTGATAGAATCAAACTATAGTTTTAATTATCTATTAACTTTATGAAGTAATTAATATATTAATTCCGAAATAAAAATAAAACGGTAACATCGAAATTCAGTAAGGTTAGATGATTTTTCTAAGCAATTTAAATCTGGTAAAATGTTTAAAAAAACGTAAAAACAAGGCAAATTTGGTATCGTACATTTTTACAGTTACGTAACATTGATTTAAAAAAGTTGTAAACATATAATATAAATGAAAATGTAAATACATTATTTTTTATTAAAGGAAATCAACAATAATTTAAATGTCTAGTATAATTTCATAAATATTTCATAATCTTCATATTTTGATATTCACAGATGCTTTAAGATATCTTCTAAGTTCATTTTTTCAAAAATAAATATTAGAGCAATAATCAAAACTTTATTTTGATAGAAAAAATTCAGATTTTCAATATTTAGGACATATATTATTTTTATTAAAATAATTTTTACAAACATTTAATATACAATAAAGAATAATTATTGATTGAAAGACTCGGTTTTTGAATGAGATAAAATCAAAAATTCAAAAACACAGCAAATAAAATTTTTCTTTTTTCAGTTTATCTTAGCTTAAAATATTACACGAAATAAAAGAATAAGAAATTAGAAGTATTTTCACTATATGCAGTAAAATAAGACGTTCAACGTACAGAAAATGACCCTTTTAAAGCAAATCTCGTGCATAATTTGTTTTAAAGATTTTTATATTGACTGCTTATCAGAATAAATAAAAGGGTTGGTGTACCCTAAATGCCTCTTTAATGCCACCGTTGTCTGCGATGTTCTCGCCTTGCGTGTTGATGCCATTCACCTGTAAAGAAATAAAAAAAAATAATAACTTTTCATACTATTGCTTCCAATGATATCAAAATATCTAGCTTCTTTTCTACTTTATTTTTTATCGAATAAAATTGTCTAAATGCATATTCAATCGAAAGTAAAATTTTGGGCTATTACTTTGTTCATTAATGTGATTTCAAAGTGCCTAGAATACATGATCTTTTTTTATTACTATTAAACAGCTGTTATCGGTACATTATTTTCATACATTAATGATTTGATGCAATTTACATCTGCTTATCGATTTTATTTGTGACTCAAACATTTTAGGGTAACTAACTAAGAAAACATTAAAAATACTGACTTCAAATGAGAAACATTAATAAATCAAGATTCGTGATTTATCTTTATTTCATCATAAAGAAATCTGTTTACAAAATCTCCATTTTTATGTTAACATTAAGTCATAATGTGATTACTATTAAAATTTCAATTACAAAAGATTCTAAAAAAAAGAATGATCTGATATTTTAATTGAATATATGTGAAGAAATGGGAATTTCATGGAAAAAAAATTCCAAATTTGTTCAATAAACTATGATAATCTTCTAATATTATAAAAAAAAATGATTTTTAAAAAGCATTAAAATTTTAAGATGCTAATCAATAAATGTACCAGGCATTAAGTTTGTGATTAAAAGAGAGTAACATGTAATTCCTTTTAGTCTACATTTGCGAAATAAGTAATAAATTTGTCATTGTTTATTAAACGTAGGATTCATCTTGCAGGATACATTTTTATATGCATCTCAATTTTAATTAAATTCAGAATTATAAAATAAATAAGAAAAGATATTAACTTAGTGAAGTGTAGAAAAGATATTATCTTGATGTAAGGCTGAAATCTCATAGATTACTAAAAAAATTATTGCTATTAATAAATTTAGAAATTGATCCAAGGCAGTAAAACAGTTCTAAGAATTTGTATTGTAAAAATAAGCCCATAAGTTTGGAAATATTGCAGAAAAGTTGTAAGCAAATTATTTACAAGAATAATAATTATTTTTTATTGGAAAGGCAGGCATTTCTCATTAGCAATTAAATACGGATAAAGCCCGAGGTGTAGTGGAAGAGCTACGCACTTCCAAGACTCAGGTCTGAAATTCGATCCTCGTGTTGGGTAAGTCGATTCAGCCTTTTATACTTTCATGGGTCGAAAATATTAAATACCAAGCAAGCAGAAAACTAAGTAATGGGAGTTTTGCGTTATGCTGAGACCACCTAACCTGACATATGGCTCGCACCCAAGAGTTCTCGGTCAAGCAAATAGATATGGGCCCATGGAGGCTGTCGTCCAGTGAATTTTTATCAGAATACATAAGTTATAAGTTAAAAAATTTACATATCTGTTTCAAAGATAGTGTGTTTTATAATGCTTTTGAATCCAAATATAGTATAGTTAGAAGCAACAAAAGTTACATTGCAAGCGAAAAAAAAAAAAAAATACAAAATTGCATGAAGCTGAAAATTTTTACTATGTTCATTGAACATCAAAGTTCAATAAAATAAGTAAAAGATCTAATATGAAAACTTATATTTTTAAAGGAAAATTTATAATAATAAGCGAATAATTAAAAAAAATTTTAACTAACAGAAATATTTAATACTTAATGCAGACAATGATCAAAAGTATGCAGCATGAAATATTGTTTGTTATTTACATTTATACAGCCTTAAAAGTGTATAAAATGTTTCATTCAAGTAAATTGTATTCAATCAAATATATTTGTGACAAATTGAAGATACCCGAAAAATAAACTACTCATTATAACAATTGGAAACGAACTTTAAAAAATATATAATTTAATTAGATAAAAGTGTTAAAAAATTCATTGAATATATGTTGAGAAACAAAAATTCATTATAATTAAGCTGAAAAGGGAATAAAAAAAGTATTTAAAATATCATTACTTCAATTTGTTTTCGGAAAAATATATTCTGCCAAAGAGCCCCAATTTTGTTATAAGTTATTTTTCATAGATTAAAGCGAAATATTGTTCTTCATTTAGGATTCATAATTAAAAATTAATTTTTATATTAAAAATCATTTTTTAATATTTTATGAAGATAAAAATATATCTCTAATATAAAGATCAAATGACTGAAATAATGATATATTTAGTAAGATTTATCGACATTACATTTGATACATGGATATACCATAAAATTTGTCAATAATTATAAATATGTCCTTTTTTAAATTAAAAAAATATTTGAACAAAACTATAGTGCTATTATAATTTTATTTTTTGAGACATTTATTTGTAAAATTTTTGAAGTACTTGAAAACACATTTTGATTGAATATTTAAATTTATTCAATATGTGAATACACAAGTTAGTATTTTCTTTTATCTTTTCAGTATATCTTAATTGCTCATAATTTTTTAAAATTTATATGGAAAATAAATGTTTACTCTAATTATGTTACAAAATATTCAGAATCATTTTTAATAGCATAGGAAAGTAAACCTACCGAGAATTTTATTATTATGGTATATAAAATATCATCAAATATTTTACATGATCAAATAATTTCTAAAAAATCCATTACTATTTATGTAAAAATATATATAAATTGTAAGGAATTTATGTATATATATAAACACCTTAATTTCAATTATTATTTGGTTACTTTTAAAGAATATTACTAAATACATATAAATACATAAAATGTTTTATGATGACAATGTTCATAATGATGCAAAAATTTTTATATTAATATTACATAATATTTATTATATTTAATGTATTATATAATACTTAGTAAATTTCTATATTTACCAGCAGTCCTTCTTCGCCAACAGAATAGTTTCCGTATTGCTCTATAATGCACTGAGCTCTTTCTTTGAAAGCAACATCAGTTTCGGGCTCCCACCAATTAATATTGTTACCATCTTTATCGAACTGTCGACCTAATAATATTCATTGATTATTATATTCCTGAATGCAAGTATATAAAATGTTTCATTCTTCAAATTCCAAGGTATTTAATTTTTGGATAAAATGAATATTTAAATTTCTATTATTTATATTTCTCACTTTTCAAATAACATATTTTTAACAATATTTCATATAATATATCATAAGAAATATACATTTTATTTTAAATCAGAATGTTAAATATAAAAAAACGTTTTTAAAGTTAAATATATTTGCTAATAAGCAATATAATGCAATGTTTTCCCAAAAGAATTTTTTTAAATTTATAATTCAACAAATTTCACTTATTATTTCTATTTTAATAAATCATTAATAAAATAGAAATAATAAGGGAATACATTGAAAACGAATAATTTTCAATATTAAACAAGAAATGTACATCTGAATAGAACGTCATATTTTCCAATACTAAATAAGGATTATACATCATTTAAGACTGAAAATTTTTTTATTTTAATTTCACTTAGTAATTTCGTTAAATGTTATTTTTATTAATAGACATCACAATTTCATATATTAATATTAATGTAATCATACACATAGATTTTTAAATAGTATTCTATGTATTATAAAATTGCTTGGATTTGAATATACTCCAACTATAAAATCATTTTCAATTATAACGAATTTTGATTTCTATTTTTTAAAAATTCATAAAATTTGCAGTATTGCAGATTGATCTTTCAATAAAGATAAATTCGACTTGTTAAATAAGTAAGTATTTGTAATAATTATAAATAATTACAAATACTTAGTTTATAATAGTTATAAACTAAGTATTTGTAATTATACATTTCATTGCAAATACTTACTTTATAATTTATATTAGTAAAAAATGTCTTGGAATGTACAGTTTAAATGTTTTCTTTGAAACTGCAACATATAATGCACATTAAGATGATTGATAAAAATCTTAACACATGATCTATATTTGTACATTTTTCTCCGTAAAAGAAGCACGTATTCTATTCAAAACTTTATACGGCTAACACCTGAAATCTGTCAAATTTATATTAGTGAAAATGTTCTCGCTCGGCAACTTCTCTTTTAAATAGATGAACAGAATGTTAATGTTAAATTAAATTTAAGGATTAACTGAAAAATATTCTATTCAAGTATTTTAAACTATTTTATAAAATTAAAATTTAATAAAAATGTTGTTAATTAGTTGTTATTAAATATTGCATAAATAAAACATCTAATTCTATGCAATTCATTTCTAGACACAGAGTTAACCTATGCATTCATTTGTTATAAGGTGATGTTATGTAGAGAACCGTGGTTAAAAAATATAGAATTAATTTCTTCATGAGTTTATTTTTTACTTGAAATCAGCATTCTAAAATTATGTACATAATCAAAGCAAATGCTTTATATGCATTTGATTTTATAAAATATTCAAACTTTTAAAAGTTAACATTTTAAATTATTTAAGTCTTAAGCTATTTTTCATGTTTTGAGAAAAAATATTCCCATAAAAAATTCAAATTTGTTACCTCTATCATCAAATCCATGGGTTATTTCATGACCTATCACGAAACCAATAGCTCCGAAATTTAAATAACTGTAAAGAAAACATAAATGCTTAAGTAAATTAGAAAAAATTCATTTTTAATAAAAAAGTAAAGAAAAGATCACAATTGATAGAAATTTCAACATACAGATAATATATTAAATCGAAAAGTATTTATTAAACATCTTTATCTTTTGAAATGAGGCGTTCATTCATATAATTTGTATGATAATTATGTATAAATAAAATTAACTCAGGCATGGTTACAGGGAATTTAACAATGTTACAAATATAACGTAAAGAGAAATAGAATATTTCTTTAATGTTTTCTTTACCAAGGTATTTATATTCATTTCTTAGATAACTATACAATAATATTGAACATATATATATGTATTCAAATGAAAAGCTATATTATATAGTTTGTGATGTAACATTGAACATTTTAATTTCAAAAATTAGAATTGTATTAATTGTGTGATTTGATGTATACATAGAACATTGAATGACAACCAAAAGTATTTTCATAATATGCAATGAAAATGAAACTGTTTTGAAATGCTTCTTTAAGCATTGAAAATGTATCGACCATTTATCCCCTTTTACTTAAGCTAATTTCCTAAATTAATTTTAACAATTTAATATCTTCTTAATTAAGAAATATTAAATTGTTTTATGAAGTAGAAATAATTGCATAAAAATATATAATCGAGATTTATAATAAGGGAGATTAAATATTTCAGTGCTTATTTATCCAATGGATAAAGTTTGCTCCTTAAGGAATTAAATAAAAATTTTACAAAAAATTAATGTAACATTCCTATTTGCTCTGCATGAATGCAATAGCTTAGAAAATATTTGAAAAGACAGTTTATAAATAATTATTTAATAAAATAAAATTAGATTAGATTTAATCGGAATCCTTTTATATTTTTAAGGACAAAATCTAACTAACAAAAGCTATTTTGAAACTAACATATTTTTAAAAATATTCTTTCATTTGTTATTCAATTTTTTACATTACTGAATATCCTTGAGCCTATAGTTGATATTCCTAAATTATAATATAATAATTTCATTGTAATAACAACTATGTCATAATGTTTTAAACTCCACTATACACAAACGTCATTAAACCCACCAAAAGTTTTTATTAATATAATTGTCAAAGCAATAGCTCACTTGGAATCATACACGTGTTAAAATCTTCTCCTGTTAATTTTTAATAGTTTGTCTAAATAAATAAAAATAAAGTATGTAGATATTTTTGTATGAAATTCTTATTTTATAAAATACAGACATTTGTGCAATGAAATATTAAAAATAAGTAATTTTATGCATAGCAACTTATAAAATTCCTACAGAATCCTAATGGCTTTTACTTACTTAAAAATTTTATTAGTTTATATCCAGCAAAAAATAATCACAGTTACAACTATCAATTAATTTCATCGATTTTATCAGAAAAATATAGCAAAAATAGTAATTTTTGCAGACTTAAAAATAATTGTTTATATTATCCACATATGTGCATTTTTAAGTAACACAAAATATTAAAATATCATTTACTTTGGTCTGTCCTTGTCGAAAAAGAGACCTTGGAGTATACCAGCTGGAAACTCTGGGAATATAAGAATAAAGTTTAATTTTCTGTATTGATAGTGTTTGATATCATAGTAAATTTAAAATTAATGATTGTAAAAAATTTATTAATTTATTTACCTATGCTGTTTTCAATTGAATTGTAATAGGCATTTACCACTGCAGCAGCGGATCTTTTCTTCCAACTGAAATGAAATAAGTATATCTTTATTCAAAGTTATCCTTACTTTTTATTATATTGATCCATAAATAAATATATATGACGTTCTTTCGTATATCATGCGGATTGGGTGATTTACTTATAAAGCTTCATTGACAGCAAAACTTGTCTTTGTAAAAGTGATATTTTTATTTAGATTTTCAGTGACTTTTACAAATTATGAATTTTTAGATATGTAATTTAAAAATATCACTAATCGCATATCTTCATGCATGAAATATGATCACAGAAACAAAATGTATTTTTATTGTTAAGAAAATATTCATTGATGCTTCAATTCCAGAAAGTCTAACGAAATAATTTAGATTTAGTTACGATTAAACGCTAAAATAAAATAGAAAATCATTTATGTTAACTATTTTAAATATTACGAATTCTTATAATTTCAGGTATAGGAACTCGAACTATGTCGTAAGCACTATTAATTGTTAAGTCATCTAAATCCTTAAGGGTACAAATTAATGTCGGAAGAGATGGTTGAAAAAATATGAAAGTGAAAAGGAAAATAATTAATATTTAAACAAAAATAAACAAAAAGAGCTTTTGTCACGTGATTTTGAAATATGTAAAATAAAATTCCTTCTCGCGCTATTTTTTGAAGTTATTATTATATATATACTCTGACAGCAAGATTTATATGGCAAATAAAATTTTTTATGAATATCAAGTGAATGAAGTTAAAGCCTTTGGTAAAGTGTGAATGATGACAAAACCAGTAATTAGTGTAGCCATCATTGTTCACTATAATCACTCCCATGTCTCAGATTAGAATCCTAGAGTATCCTTGGGGTATATCAATCCATGAGGTTTTCACATATTGTCAAAGTTGATCTGATGCAGCAACCAGTAATGTATCTTTGGCCAGTTGCTGTGTAAACAAGGACCACGTTCTTTAAAATAACAATAGATAGGGGGAAAAGCAAGAAAAGCAAAAGTTCAATCTAATGATTAAGAAGAATTCTTGAACATTGCGTGCCACATGTGATCACATACCAAAAGCTCTTGAGCTGTCTCAGTGGAGAAATGACGAAACCAAACTTTTTTAGACTTTCGACTAGTAAACTTTTCTTATTACAGCATTTATTATGTAAATTTATCCAAAGAAAGTTACAAGTTTTACAAAAACATATATTTGTTGATAAAAAAAGAAGAAAAAACGAAAGAAATTATGAATGATCTCTATAATGCCTTAAATCCAATTATCATTCATATATATATATATATATATATATATATATATATATATATATATATATATATTATTTTACTGATATTATAATAAGTGTATATACCTATTGTATAATAATAAAAATAATAAAATATAATATATGTAAATACATGAAGCCCGTGGCGTAGTGATATCACTTCGAGTTTACAAGGCACAGGTTCGAGGTTTGATCTTCTAGCTGGAAAAGATCCGCTCAACTTTTTATCCCTTCAGAGGGATGTAATTAAGTACCAAACATATTTGGGATCTAAACATTGGGTGTTCCGGGTTAGGCTGACCACGCAACGGGGACATATGCCCAACACCAGAGAGCTCTTGTCCAAGAGAAGATATGAGCTCAGTAGAACTTGACCTCATAAAAGCTGTAGTGACACTTTTAATTTATTATATATACTGTTATAGTAGGTACAGACCTGCATTTAATTATATACCTATTTAGGTACTTATCTAAAGGCAGGGTTAGCTTGTTATCTCAGATTGTAAGAAATGAAATCCCTGCCGATTGAACCAAATCTCTACCTGAAGAGAATCTTGTTCTATTCCAAGTTCACTGTTGTCTAGAAGTAAGTTCTAACCTCAGATTCTATTGGAAAAAGGGAAATTGTGCTTTCAGTATGCACATCTGTTGTGATTAGAGCGTAGGAGTATTAAGAGTTTTTTCCTTTTCGATGTGTCAAATGTATTACACTATTAAAAATAAAGCACAGCTAACAAGAATTTCAGAAGTTTTTCGGGTGTCCACCTGAATACTACCCCGAAGTCTCATTGAAAACAAGATCTAGTAAATGTTCTAATATCTTGAATAAATTTTAAATTATAAAGCCGTCTTCTGTGAGGTATCAAAACTGTCCTTCGAGTCTATGGTCAAATTTGTGTAGCATGGGTGAGCGATTCGAACCATGGAATTAAGTGAACAACACGACATTTCGAAGAAGAAAACATACAACATTCAACAGTATTTGTTTGATTTTATAGTGAATTTCAAATTTCCGTTCGGTTTTCAAGGGATAAAAATGTAAACACAATATTTACCCTTTAGGAAAGAATAACGATTCGTATCTCCGAGCAAAACCATTTTTCTTTCTATCACCCTAATAAGTCTGCGAAATCACTACTCACAAGCATAACCACAGAAAAGCTTCAAGGGCCTTTCATCTGCCTTCTATTAGAGAAATATTCTCAGCACAGTTATTACTTTTATAATGATATTATTTGTAAACTTTAATAGAACTATCTTCAGAAATAGCATTGTATTATTTTTTTACTAGAGTCATGTTATTTTATTTTGATTATTCTATTGGTGTTAATTTAAGTAATCAACTTGAACTTTATTGACCATGAAAAAGAGTTTACTAAAAGAGAAAAATTACTTACTCTCCTTTAATATTTGGCTTTCGAAGCTGTGAAAGTACATAATCTGTAGCCCATTTTCTGAGAATGCGGACATTTTCAAAATAACTAGTTGAATTAAGATGAAGCTATAACAAATTTTGAAACGTTTCTTTTAACAACAGAGAAAAAACTGATAAATAGTAGAAATAAAATCAAAAAGACATTCATAGTAATTCAAACATCATTTAAGTAATTCCTTAACAACCTAAAAACATTGAGGTAGTAAAAAAATTATATGATAAATAAAAATATTTATACTCACGATTGTTAGAGAACGCGTAAGATTATAAAGACAGTTTACAAACCTCACAAAAATAATAATATAGAATTTATTTTGGTTCATTTGTCATGGAACAAAAATGTTGCTTTGGGCATATTTAAAAATTAAAAATATTTGTATTGTAAATCCTTTCTAAAATTAAACTGAAAGCAATGAAACAAGTTCGTATTTATGCATTTTATTTTCTGCCTTTTTAAATAGCACAAAGAACTTAAAATAACATATATTTATTATTATTTCTAAGAAATTTAATAATTTTTCAAGTAAATATAAATAATATTCTAAAAGTTGAAATAATTTTAACAGGAAAAATCATATATCTTTTGAAATTGTCAATAAGAGAAAAATTTACCCCTTTGTAAATATCAGCAACTTTCCACTCTTCTAAAAGTTCATTAGGATAACCAATGTATGTAGCCATGTTTTCTGCCTAGCAAAGAAAAATAAGAATGATAAGCAATAAATGTATAAGACAGTTATTTATGCATACACATCCTCTCAGCATATAATAATCATAATAATTTTTTATAAAGCTTTCACATTTATATTTTTAACTAACTTATTATATTTTCGTAAATACGCCACTAAATTTTCAGATATTTTTAAATAATATATACCTTGAACTGAGCAAAATACAAGCATAAAAATATTAATTTAAATTTTCATACTATATCACTTTGCTTATCATAAAATTCAAGGAATACAACATTTAACAAAATAATTTATGCAATAACAATTATCTAAGATTAAGAACATTTAGGAATATCAAGAAAAGTAAATGATGTTATTCTTTATTTAGATTATGATAATTTTACATCTAGCATATTTTCAAAATATTGTACCTAATTTCTAATTCATACGATATATTCCTAGTAAAAATAAAATAAATTATTTTTCCAGATAAACTTTTGTATTTAATTTTAGAATAAATATCTAGCTTTCCTTAATTCATGATAAAGATAAAGACATTAAGGCTAAATAATGTCGAAACAAATTGTTTGAAGATCACATCACTGCTTATTGACGAACAAGAGATTGATTCATCTATTCGCGAAAGAGGCTGCAACTTTTAAATTTACTTCAACATGGAATGCAATATAGCCAAACATTTTTGTAGAAATTTTTTTTCCTTCAGGTAGCAAAAAAATATTACATCAAAAAAGTTGTCTTCTCTGTATTGTTATTTTCGATTATTAAATCCTAATATTTCACAGGGATAAGATCATTTTTGGCAGTATCTTTTTTTATAAAGCTTCATGGAACCTGAAGGTAGTGCTTCTAATTTTTCCTTTACATGAAAGTATTCTAAAAAGTTTAAATTTAAATGAAAAATTTGTGAAATGCAACTGGTAGTAAATTTACGGTATAAAACAGGCAATTATATTTCAAAACATTGTTTTTTTTTCAAAATGGATTTTATTATCCACTATTTTAAATTGCAATAATGATTCTTATTATTTTTAAAGCTGTCTAATGTCTTTTCCTGTAAATAGACATTAGACAGCTTTAAAAATAATAAGAATCTTTATAATAATAAGAATCTTCTATCTATCTTTTATCTATCTATCTTTTCTTCTATCTTTTAAATAATAAGAATCAGAATTTTTTGCACTTTATACTTTATTTTATGTTTATTTTGTTCAATATAAAATGCAATATAAATTTATTTGGGTTTTTAAATAAAATAAACATAAATAATTAACTACAGTTTTTAATAATAATAATTTATATAACAGCGTAAATTATATGGCTGGTCCTATAAAGAATTTTAAAAATATTTTCATTGCATTAGCGAAGTGTTAATTAAATTTAAGATAATTTTTTCAAAGAATAACGAATATAAATAAACTGGGATACAGATTATCTTCACAAAAGATTAAATATTAAATTAAAGTTCTCCATCTCTCTCTCTCTTATTATAATAAAGCAAGTAGTTTAAAGTAATTGAATTATTTTATTTTAATATTCGGATCATAATATAATCATATTTCTAATTAAATAGTTCCCTATAAAATGCATATTTGTTTTTCACATGCATCATAATTTTGAATGTTTAATCATTGTTAAATATCTTCCAATCCTTTATTTATTTATTTATTTTGAGATTTTCGTTTATTCAGAAATAAATATAAATTACAAACAATTTTAAAACTATTAAAACATTCTGAGAAAATTTTCTTTAAAAAGACTTTTTTATCAAAACACACATCAGAATAAATTATTTTAGCCATAAAGATAAAAGTTTTAAATGATGAATCTCGACGCTAGAAATAAGCTGCTAAAGGCATACATTGGTAATATGTCGTTGTTTTTGATATGCTCTACCTGCAAGTAGCATCGAAAATCATTTCCACAAATAAATTGGTAATAAATTGAGAAATATTGTTAAAACCACTATAGATAAAAGAAATTTCATTTCAAAATAACAACTATAAGTATAATTTTTATGCAACAAGAATTTATCCTAAAGGTTAAAAGGTAAAAATTATCAAGAGAAAGAGGAAATGCTTTAAAATTACACTCAATTACAGTTACATTTGAAATTACAGTTAGTTACATTTGAGTATTGCCATACCTTCTCTCTCGCTCTTTCTTTTGTTCTCATATCCATCCAGTCTACTTCTGACAGCAAGTTAAGGAACTCCCTGTGGATATAATTCACCATTTCTAAGGCCTGAAATATAATGATAATTATTAATATCAGTAAAAAAAGTCAAATTGAGGAAACAAAAGCTGACACTAGCTTAAAATGAGATCCATCATTTCGAGAATTATCTAAATAGCATAATATTGTATTATCATACTATTTCCTCAAAAGAAAAATATTACATCTAAATGTGTGTGTATACTTTCCATTTTTAACTGACTGGCCTTGCATTCAAAAATATCCTCAAGGTTAAAAATGGTTGCAGACTATTAAATAAAAGTTTGTAAATACTTAATTGTATACGAAAAAATTTAATCTAAGCTCAATTTAAAGTCTATATTTTTTAAATCTAAATTAATTTACAAGCATTTAACTTTCAGCTTTCAAATATTAATTATAATTTAGAAATTCCTAAATTATTTAAAATTCAGCGCAAAAAGAATTTATAATTAATTCAACATAATAGATAATTATACCTAATTTTAAAAAATAAACAAGTTTATGCAAAATTTTAAAATATGACGATTGTTATTAATCTCATTATCATACCTAATTCTAAATTTTTAAGCAATGTTTTCACTTAGAAATTTAGAAATTTTTTTTAAATTAATTTATTTGATGTTTAGAGAACTTTCTTATTTTTACACGTTGAATATGTCTTTGAAGAAAATTTTGAGCACAACAGAAAACTCCTCTAATTATGTTAATAAAAACACTTTTCTTCAAAAAAAATTTCTTTTAAATAAAAATTTAAATAACTTAAAAAATGTGTAATTACTTAAATTACTACTTCTTATACGTCCAATATGCGACAAAACATAAGTTTTCCATGAATAAAATATTAATAACAATTTTATATCTTTTGAGAAATATTTTGCTATGAATAAAACGTAGTAGAAGTTAACTTGACTTACTTTGATCTTTTGAATACAATTTTATAATTTTTAAAATCGTAATTAAAGGCCAATTACTTTTTTATCCATGGTAATAGTTTAGAAAATTATTTTTACGATTCTGAGAGCTAAGATTGTGTGTTCAAGTATACAAATTATCAAAAATAATTCTTAATTTAATATAAGTAAAGAATATATTTAATATAATGTTAATTGCTTATAGCTAAAGTAAATAATTATTAAACATACATTGATTTAAATTTAACAAAAAAATCTAGGTCTAATTTAATGAAAATGTTTGTTGCTTTTTTTCATAATACCTTCAAAGATAAATAAATATTGTATGAAAATTTCGCTGGATGTATACTGGAAAATTTTATCATTTTACATTATGAAATGTATGTTTAATAGTGTATTCAATATAGAATTAAAAATTATGAGATAACTTTTTTTATTTAATATTATATAGTACAATAAATAAATTATTTTTTTAATATTAAACATTTGTTTGAAAGTATTCGAAGAACATATCAAACGTTCAGAATAATGTTTGACAATTGAGTAATCAGGGATAAAGCTGGTTAATTATTTTTCTTGACACATATGGGTGGCATAAATTATTCAACTGTCGCAATGGGTGTCATTTCCAATTATCGGGTGATGATGTACTCACCGAATCTTTGCTTCCGTCCTTGAAGTGCTGCTTTACATACAGGGATGCCAGGGCTGTGCTCAGACTGCCCGAGAGTGTTCCCAAACAGTGCTCCCACCTTGCTTCTTGGCTCACTTTCCCAGTGAGAATGGTGCTATAATGTTGAGTAATCTCACCCCACGCTCGATGGAGGGTTGGGAATGCCTGACCAACTACTCTCCACATCAAATAATTGGCAATTACTCTAAAAATATACAAAATTGGAAACCTTTAATTGCTTAGAAATGGTACGAGAGTAAATTCAAATCGAAACATCTATTAATTTTTTTATAAAATGTTAAGGTTATATTAGCTGAAATCTTTGTGTTTATTCAACTCTTTAGAATCCTAAAATTTTAAATTTAATACAAAAATATGATAAAAGTAGTTATGTGTAATGAAATTACGCTAAGAATATATTTATCTTCTTATTTTCAGTACACAAAATGTTCATTTATTGGAATCTAATAAAGTAAAAATGATTGACGTAGTGATTTTATTTCAAACAATTTAAAATAGTTTTCTTACTCTCTTAAAAGCTTTCAAAATATCTTCCTTAACTATCCGATTGCTTTTTGTCTGAGGAAGGGTTAATAATTCGGATGGCAAAGTTTAAGTAAATATGTTTTTTTTAAATTAAAATGAAGTCTTACATTGCGTAAATTTATATGTATTTAGTTTAGGGTTAAGTTTCTTTTGAATTTTTTAACTTTATTAGTAATGTGTAATCTCATAATTAAATTTAAAATTTAACTGCTAAATCTATACATAAATCTTGAAACATCTGATTTAAATTTTAAAACTAAGTCATCATTTAAGCAATCTTAGATTATATTATTAAAAAATATAATAGAAGAAAGGGCGCGATGACGTGAATGTATTCAATAAATAATACTCATAAATTAAAACTCTAGTTAACTTACACAATGATCAATTAAATAATATTGATTTAATATTATAATACACACAGAAGCTGAAAGAACTACACTGTATGTTTAAAATTTGCAGATTAGCTTGTTAAAAGTTTTCCAAATAATTAGTGATCGTATTTTTTCTGATATCTTATATATTTTTATATTAATTAAAAAACAAAATTCTTTAATAATAAAAAATATCTAGCTTTCAATTAGTAAAACCTATTCAAATAAAAAAGACTGAATGCAATTAAAATATCTAATAACTTTTTTTTAAAAAAAATTAAAGAATTTTAACTATGAAAAAAAAAATGCGTTTAGTTTACATTAAATGAGGAATTCAATGTACACATAAATAAAATGTTATTTTCTAGCATTCCATACAATAGATAAACATTTGTTTTAAAAGTTTGAATATTTTTTAACGATTGACGGTTATAATATATATATATATATAATGAATATAGTGATTGGTGGAACATAGCCTTAATATGGTTGTTCTAAAATTTAATTAGATCAGCCTACCAAATGGTAAAGGTCTCGGCCGTATTCACCAACCAGAGTTAAACGAGGTTTCAGGGTAAAGGGCGAGTTAAAGCAGAAACGTTATTCACCACGACAAAAACAGCGATTAACTCGCCTATATGGATCCCTAGAATAACTCTATGATTTCAGAGTGTTACCGCCGAGTCAGCAAACAATGACGGACTTAAGCCATATGTTTGTGGACATTGATGTGCAAAATTGCTAGCCAATTAAAAGCCGTCTTACATGTCGTGTTCGGTTAACCCCAAAGTTGTTTTACACGGGAATTTCCCCGCTTCGTGAATAAGAATAGGCGAATCATGTTAGAGTTGAGTTATATCCGAGATAGGCTACACTTAAGTTAACCAGTGTTTGGTGAATACGGCCTTAAGAGATAATAATATTGAATTCCTATCCTCTCATTTACTACAAACTGCATAATAAGTTACTCTGTTCACTTCCTCATATTATGTATATTTCTCGATTTGAAGTCACTAAAGTTTTATCTATTCTTAGTTCTAAAAGTGAAAATTATGTTGTCTTTATATAGCTATTTTGATATTCATATAATTCCATATTATTTTTCACTTTGCAAGAATTACTTAATTATAAGAGATTTATTTAATAATAGCTTGTGTTGTTCAAACTTTATTGATCTTCAGCGATATATCTATAATCATAGGCATAAAACTAAAATAAGTTAATAAAAAGTAAATATACATATGTTGCATCAAATCATTTTTATCTATATAAAATAATATTAGACTAATGTTATTTTGTATTTATTAAATCTAACAGTTTGTATAACAATGAGATTTTATTTTTACTGATTCACTAAATTTCATTTCCTCTCTTTATATGTTTTGAAAACTTGCCAATTATTAATGTAATCCCTGTTTTTTATTAGGCTGAAATTCAAAATGCAATGACTTATAAAATTGTATTCAGTTGGATTTTTTTATGTTAAATCAAAAAGCTATTTAAATGAATTTAGTGGAAAAAATACCAACAATATTGTGAGTCATACTTTCCCATCGTTTGAAGATATTAAAAACTCATTTGTGAGTATGTTATTGAATTCGTTGGAAATTAGATAAATCACGCAAAAATCGAATAAACTCCACAATATCTCACCATATGTCCAAAACTATTCTATGTTCTCTATTTAGAAAGCAAGAAGTGATTCTAAATAGACACCGTAATATGAATTATTAAATATAATATATATACTTAATAATTCATATTTTTATTTGTCATTCTTTCAAATGACAGTAAAACACGCCCTTATAGATAATTATGACTTTTAGAAGAAGTTCCAAACGGGTACACCTTTCTTTTTTGGTAGTTTTCTTAATGACAAGATGTGACTAACAAAATGCCTGATGCCGCTACACTTTTCTCTTAGTTTAGCTTATATAGCTATAAACTGAGAGATAATTAGGTGTTCTCTTCACAATTTTTATAATAAAACATAAATAATATATTAACTTAATCACACCTTCCAGTAAGTTAACGTAACTAAATTAATTAGGAATTTAAATTTTTTATAGGACAATAGCTTTCTAATGTAAGGCTAATGTAAGCTAATCTAAGGTTTAAAAATATAAGGGTTACAAAAATTAAATTTTATCGGCAAATTTTTAGCCAAACCAAGAGGTACGAGTTTCTAAATTGAACCCTGGCTTTGAAATATACAAGCAATTAAGAAAAATAACATTATATTTGATAAATAAAATTTTAATCCTTTACTCTGCGTGTGATCTCAATGTCATACAGAAATTTCGTACTTATTTAAAACTGAAGGAATGATATATATATATATATATATATATATATATATATATATATATATATATATATATATATTGTTTAACAAAAATTAAAGAAAAATCACAAAAATAACTATAACTCTTGCATTATAAACCTGAACAACTAACCAAGAAATAAAATTCTTTAATAGCCTTAAATTAAATAAAACGTTTTCTTTATACTATAATTTAAACTATATTTAACTTTAATTAAGAGTAAATATGAATTTAACATAATATAAGAAAAAGACTTATAATTTAAATTTTCAATATAAATATGATTTTTTTTAATTTTTCACATTTCTTCTATAATTTAAACTCAGTTAAATTATCATGTTTTTTTCGTTTTTTAACAACAATATTCATAGTTATTATCTGCTAATTAAAAAGCTGCATAAAGTGGACTCCTAATTCATATTTAAGCATTATCTGTAACTTAAAACTTCTTTATGATTTTCCATATAAATATGTTTCTGATATTCTCTCATTATTGATAATAGGATTTAAAATGGTAATATTAAATACTCATCACACATCATATTATAAATCACATGTGCTATTTTACTTTTGGAAGAAATTATTTTACGATTGGATATATTTTTTCGACATTATTTGGCATAAAATTTACATTTGATTAGAATAATTTGTCCTAAAAAGAAAATAAAGCTCTACCTTTTATCAGTAGAAATGAGTAGTTTTTCCAGGTTTTTCACATAGTCAGGAACTATGACAATAACTTCTTCTGTTCGTGGAATATTATTCATCAATAATTTGTTGAAATACTTTTCCCATTCTATCTGAAAATGTATAGCACATCTTATTAGATTTTTATAATGGAACTATTATTTATGTTGTTATTTTTAACGCATTACTTAAATAAAAATTAATAAGTTTATGCTACTCTTTTTTTATTTAGGTTTCCCAGATAATATACGTATTTTTTTTATAGGTAATGCTTTATATAAAGAGAAATGCATTAATATGCAAATAATAATTTATCAAATGAAGTATAATAGGAAATGACAATTTCTTATGCCATAAACTTACATTTGGCGCTAAACTATAGAGCTCATGTACTGTCAATTTGTTGTAAAGTCGGCTAATGTTCCTTCTATCTTCCCTAGCAACTGAAATCTGTAAAAATATTATATTATTTTTATCTGTATAAAGGAATACATTTTTACAGATCGACAAAGTTAGTATAATAAAATTATAAGTTTCTTCTTTCAAAGAGAGTTCGGCTTATTTCACAATGAAGCTTATGACAAAATAAGAGATAAAGGAACAATAATAACTTTTCCCTCTGATTTTATTTTAAAAAATAAGTTAGGCATTTTTTAAAGATTTGAAACATGAATAACATATTTGTTTTTTATTATTTATAATTTATCACTTAAAGACTTCAATATTTTTAATCATTGAAGTTATAACTTAGTTTGAGAACGTATTAATTTAAATAATAAATTATCACCCACGGCTTATTTAAATATAGTTAATAAATGTGAAATCCAATGAAATGTTTAAAATATTTTTTAAATAATGTTAAAATTGTTGAAGTACACTAAATATACTGAAACAATAAACTATTTTTCCTTTTCTAAAAACAAATACTTTTAATAAAAGAATTATTACAAGCAATGGAAATCTTGTTATCTTTTAATATCAGTATTGTTGTCCGATATTTTTTATCTTTTATTTTCTGCTAACAAATTTTTACGAATAACATAATTGAAAATTTTGTTTTGCTTTTAATTATTAATATTTGAAAATTTTTTTAACTGTAAATTATATATATATTTATACGCTATCTTCAAGAATGTAAAATAATAACTATAATTTCAAACTATTAAGTAAAATAAATGTATCAAATTATACAAACTTACATTAGCGATTGCTATTTCAAAATTCAGAGCGTCTTTCATCTCCTTTTCTGCCCTGGTC
Source organism: Latrodectus geometricus (assembly GCA_026290005.1). Lineage (NCBI taxonomy): Eukaryota > Metazoa > Arthropoda > Arachnida > Araneae > Theridiidae > Latrodectus > Latrodectus geometricus. Next base: position 534,527 of record JAPDSC010086318.1, on the reverse strand, counting down.
TTGTTGGCTCCCAAGAGAACAGCGCTGTCGACCATAAGTTGATAGTAAGCCGCAACCAAAGGATCTTCCATCCCTTTGAGCAGATAATTTCTGTCAGGCATTCCGAGACTAGACTGATCCAGCTATAATCGAGAAAATGATAATAAGCATAGTGCCTTGCTTTCTTATACTGAATCACAAAAAATTTAAAATAGTAAACAAAAATCAAGAAATAAAATACATTATTTTTTAACAGAAATAAGATGCAAGTATATTTTATTAAATGAATTAAATTTAATAACTAATTAGAAACGTCTATAAACAATAAAGAAATGTGTATTTCATCTTTTTTCTTGACAGTTTAATATATTTATTATACTTACATCTATTATATGACGTGTGTTATTTCTTATGTCAGGTCCTATGGAAACCGAAAGTAAGATGTTGTATCCAAATCCGACTCTTCGGAGCGACACTAAGGAATCCAACCAGTGGAACTTTTCACTATCCCATTTGTCTCCATCAACAGCGGGCCAACCTCCAACTTCTTCAACCACCTTGACTAGTTGTTCATTGCCTAGCATTTCAATTAGCGCTATAAGAATTAAAAATAGTTATTAATTCGCAAAGGAATATAATAAGCTAGATGAAAGAAAATAAAGTCACGTGAAACTATAATCAGCCCCATAGAATCTGCACATCTCTTTTAACCATTTATAACTGATAGTTTTAAAAGATGTGTCAAAATACAATAAAGTAAATCTATGCAATTATATAGAATTATTGTATATTTTACTTTGTATCATAAATCTTTAGAATGAACATGTCCTTGAAAACTAAACAAAGTATCATAAAGGAATTATGCAGTATCATAAAGGAATTATGCAGTAT
>JAPDSC010086318.1:489465-525108 GCA_026290005.1 Latrodectus geometricus | reverse complement strand
TAATGACTATTTTCCTTTTTTTTTCATTTCCACAAAATTATTAAAAAGACAGCCATTTTTTTGCATAGAAACAGGGTTTTATCTTATTTTGACAGGGCAATAATTTAATGAATATGTACCAGTTCCAATAGCCCCTATGCTCTAAGAAATTGAGAAAAAAAAAAGCTATATCCATTGTTATGAATACTTGAGTCCTGAACTTCCAATCAGAACCATTGCAAATAAAAATAAGCGAATTCTTATTTTAATATATCATTCAGTAAAAAGCAGTAAACAAAAATAGAATATATAAATTAATTACACTACAATTGAAATAATCCATCTTTGAAGAGAATAAACATGATTAATTAAGTTTAAGATCTGCAAAGTTTGCTGTGATGACAAATTTTCAAGTATCACAATTAAGCAAGCAATATAAAATGAACAATTTATAACATTGACCTTTAAAATATCATCTGTCAAAAACCCTAGGATAGATATCTGTTTAGAGATTATAAGCAGATCGAAATTCAATAAAGGGGGACAGATGATTGATTGTGAATCCTTCTGTGTATCACAGGCTTTGGCACAATATCGAATTACTGTTTCAATATCCAGAAGGTTTACTAAATGCATCAAACTATTCAAAAGAGCTCTCAGGATCGATCTATTTGTACTTATATACATATTTAAACTTTAACTAAGTTAACTGCAATTCTCCTTTTCTGAGATCGCTGGAAAATGTTAGAATCAATACCTGTCATAATCAGAAGAGTAACAAAGTAACATATACACAAAACAAACAGACATTTATTTGTTTAGGATTCATACCATCTTATGGCAAAAATCATTTAAGGAAGTTTTAGCAAAATATTTATTACATGGCTGAAATATGGCGAGCTATTTTTTTTCAGATGACTTAGTAGTTTTATAACTATTGTGATTTAATATAATGGAATATAAAACACGTTGCCAAATCAGATATACAAGAAAAGTTTTATACAGGGGAAATACAATTTTAGAGTAAAATTTCCCTGGGTGTAGTAAACTGATATCTAAATATTTTTACTCAGTCATCTTTATAGAATTCGCATTTATAATGATGACTTTGAAACTTATGTAAACTTTTATTATAAAGCAATAGTCTTAGTGCAAATTGAAAATGCTAAGTTTCATATAGAATATATTATAAAAGATCACCAGCCAATGGAGTAATGATTTGAAGCATAGATAAGCTAATTCGACCTGGATCTCAGTGAGTAAGTTTGGGATGTTTCGGAAAGGTAAATATCAGTTTTCACTTATTCTTTTTTTCCACCATGTATTACTCCTAATCACAAGAATTCTTGCACTTTATTACATTCTTAAACGGATTGCTCAAGACGTTTTTCGTATTTTATACTTCATTATATTATGTATACCCAGTTTACCCATAATACCCAGTTTTAATGAATATGAAATCTGCATTTTTTTATTTTCGGTCGGTGTTTTCAAAATTAAGGAATATTTTATAAGCAGTTTATTAAAAGCATATTTATTATATTTTGATTATGTATGACTTTTTCATAGTTTGTAACAAGTATTAATAGAAATAATGAAAAACTTATTCTTGTATAAAAATAAATATTTAATTATTCTTATTAATCATATTTCAAAATAGAAAAACTTCCAAAATATTTCATAGCAATAACATTTTAAAAAGTTTAACAAAAAAAAAAAAAAAAAAAAAAAAAAAAAACATCATGTCCAAAACTAATGTAAGTAATTTATCAGTACAAGGCTCTCTAATTATATTTGATGAAATAACATTATGCGGATATTTTTTTTATGATGGATTATAAGATAAAATTTGAACATTTAATCCTTTGTGTTTTTTGTACATCAATTACAAAAATAATACTTCATTTTAAAATGCAGCAATAATGTTATGAGTCCAAAATATTTTTTTGCGAGTTAAATCGCATAAATAATTTAATTTACTCTAATCAATGAAAGTTTTTTTTTATTGCAATTTATGCGTCGCAGACTGTGTTTTCAAACATACAACTATAAATGTTTGGAGTTAATTAAATTATTTATTAGATAAAAACATTTTATTTTAAAATCTTATCACCAGCAAATACATCTTACGAAATCAGTCGGGAATTGAGAACTAGAAATATTGAGAGACTAAAACTAAATGAAATTGAAATTAAACGCAATTAAAAAATCATTCGGCAGTTGAAATAAAATATTTCTAAATTAAAATTAATAAAATTGTGAATATATCGTTAATATAATTAAATAATGCATTAGAAAAATGCATCCAGTGATTAAGAGTGGTATATTCATGATTAAGAGAAAGAAACGTCTAAATATTTCTAAATTAATAAATGCTTACTTGATTTTTTAATTCTTAAAACTGTTACTGTAAATTCTTTTTAAGGCACATCAAATACTTTTAATTACATTTTTTTCTTCACCTGCATATTCAGAGCTGCATTATTCAGCACCATTTATTTAAGTAAATTCCTGTATAATTACATTAACTACAAAATCTTATAAATAAATTTATCATAAAAAGTATTAATAGCATGTGGTATTTAAAATAATTGATTTTGAAAATATGAAATTTCTACATTTTTCTTAAAAAAGAATATAAAAAAATCTATTAATGTCATAATACAATTAAAAAATTTATAAAATATAGAAGTTAAAAAATTTCTCTAAGTTTTCATACTAAATATAAATTATACGCGTATTTCTTTATATGGAAATAATGTAAAATCAAAATAAAATTTCAATGACACTATGAATTTATTTAAAAATAATTATTTGTTATTTGGAGCATTTAGTTAATTAGTAGTTACGACAACAAACGAAAATATTTAAAGAGAAGAAGGCTTCAAAATTTTTACTTTTCATTAGATATTTAAAGAAGTTTCATAATTGAATAAAATCCATCACACATTATATTTGTAAAAAAATATTATCCGATTTTTGTTACATTTTTTTTTTTTAACTTTCTTGAAATTTGAAAGAGCACGCTTAGAAAAACAAAGATATTTTTTTAAATTTCATTTTTTTTTCTTAATGAATTGACTCAGCTTTGTTTCTAATTCTTTATTCAAATTTTCTTGAAAGCTAATGCGAAATTATTGGAGCAGTATATTAGTTATGTGATTTTTAAAAGATCATACTTTTCAGTTAATAAATCCGAAAACTTTTAATGTTGGTGCTTTCCACGCTTTTAGATATTAAAATCTTTTGAGTCAAAAATATTTAATGTAAAATTTTAAAATTTATATAAGCACTTATAATCAATTATTCATATGGCATTATTGTTTAAACATTTTCTTAATTTATTAAAATTATATATATTTGAATTAAACATAGCAATATAAATTATCGAGATAAATTAACTACAACTTCGTTTTTACTATTGAATTTAAGCATTATTTCCTACCAAACTTACCAGCTTTAACACAACCTGGCTTCAAGCATATTCCTACAGCATGTGGTGGGTTGATGACATTATACATTGAATATACCAGTTTGTCTGAACTGCCAGGAAGGTTCTGTACATCTGAATTGCTACCTGTAGATAAAATTTATAATCATATGTAAGTAGTTTTAGGTATCTAAAGAAACTCTGCAAAAACATCTTAATAAAAATATTTTAATTTACAACAGAGTGGCGAATTTTAAATGTAAAAAAGTTATAAAAATAAAACAAATAAGTTGAAAAGAAAAATAATAAAAAATTAATACTCCTGATTATACAATGATAAATATTTTAAGAAATCTTTATACCACAGTTCCATGAATACAAAAAATAGTCAATGTGGGAAGAGAAAAATAATATTGGCAAATGATTGAAAATTGCGATATTACTCAGTTCTTACAAAGTGACATTAAAGTTAAAAGTTAATCTGTCGTCACGATATTTCTATCTTTTTATTTATTTGTTTTTGCCAATCAAAATTAATCATTACCAACAATCTATCTCGTAATTTTGAACATCATTCAAGAAACTAATTCGATTCCTAAGCTATAAATGTATTCTACAAAGGTTCACATCTCATCATTTTGGAGTATTAAAACTTACAAAAAAGTTAACGCGTATAAGTTTTTTGTGCACTAAATTTTTCGGCATGCTCGGTTTGCAAATTTCCTACCTTCCACTAAGAAAGTTGCATTTTCTACATTAAATTATAGTATTCTTATACTAAAATTATCGTTTATTAATCTTTTTTATTATAAAATGCTTTTATTGCAATTAAACAAATTTAATTTCATAGGTCACTTAAAAATTTAAAATTATCGTGTGCCTTTTTCCTAATTTTTGAGATACCATGTCTTGTTATGATAATTTATTCATACAAAGTTATACTTGTTAATGTTAAAAATATAAGTGGGAAAAATTCATGATTAAATAATTTATTCATTTAGAATCATCTCATATTTCTTCTGTGAATTAGCCCAAGTTAACCATATTAATTACTAATATGTGAAAACAATAATTCTCATTTTTTGTTAATCTCATATGAGTTATTTTTCTATTATTCAGGTAGGCTTGACATATTTAATGAATCAATTTATCGTTAGAAACTAATAATTTTTTGCTTTTAATATTTTTACAATTTGATTAAATTTCTTTTTATTTTTTACTACACAGTTTTCTAATTGATATAGTTTTAATATTAAACCATTGGGTTTTATTTCAAATCATTTTGGGATTTCACACAATGCAGAAAGCAAGTATTTGAAATATTACTGATGCTTTAAAAGATAAAAAAAAATTCAGGTTGGTTGGTTGGTTGGGCTTTATGGCACAAGGTCCAAAAGAGGACATGCTGCTCCTGAAAATATTCAGGAACAGTATTTATTAATATCGCAGTACGTTTCTCGAACAAATGAAATAACACCAGCAATAAAATAAAAGAACAGAAACAATCATAAATATATTTAACATTGTTTTGCATGCAGCTTATTTAATAATTTCTCATTAAAATTTTGTTTCAATGCATTCAATTATTTTTTATTTACTGTTTTTATAATCCTCACTAGTGAACAAAATATTGTTTTCTAATGAACGTCAATTGTTGTATATCTTTCATAAAACCAATGAAAATATATTTAACAATAAAAAATAAAAATAAAACAAATAAGTTGAAAAGAGTATAAAGCCATAAAATAGTATAAAGCACAGTTTAGAAAATGCTTATTTATAATTGCATTGCATTATATGAAAGAAAAAGAAGTAAATTCCAGACTAAAATACAAAAAAGATTTTTTTTACCATATATTGGTGATTAATTTATTTTCAAATGGTAATGTGAATGATGTATTAATAAAGAACTTTTATCTTAAACTATGAAAAATAAAATTATGGCCTCTAATGGCTTTCCTAATTTTCTTTAATAAAAGTAATTAGAGAAAAGCTGCTTATTTATCTGAATTAACTATTGTAAGTTATTATTAATTTTTACTCTAGATAACATTGGTAACAACAACGAAAGGGAGTTAAAGGTCTAAACTTGAAATAAACTCGAAATTTTGTTTATTGTTTAATTCATATATATTAGGTAAAAGTTAATCCCCAAACTACGACCATATTCATCACAATTCAAGTTATAATATTTCAAATCTAAAATATTGATTTAATTACTTAAAAAGATCAAAGAAAAACCTTAAAAATACAAAGAATATTCTAAAAAATTATTAAACACTATTTATACCTTAAAATATCAGTTTTTTTTAAAGAAATATTTATGTTGAATTAAACTCCTACATATGATATTAAGTTTTTAACTCCAACATATGATATTTTTAAATTTACATTTGTAATTGCAATAAATCTTGAATATATATTGACTAGATATTCTAACCATTTCATTAATTGTTCAAATAGTTTCTTTTTAAACATCACGAATAGGTTAAACCATTATTAAATGTGTGCTTAATTTTACATCTAAACCCTTTTAATTGTTATAGTATTGTGTGTACGTGTGAGGTAAATATTTCTCTTGAATTCAAACCAAAATATTAGAATTCATTGAAGAAAGCGTTGAAATTTAGTTGGAAAAATTACTGACAAAAATGCTCCTTTTATTAAGAAATCTATTATATAGTCCTGATGACATAACAACCATGAATATAACAGAAAGATATTGCAGGTTATAAAATATTGGCTTCAAGAATATTTTAGAAAATGTAGACACGAGTTAACAAACTTTATCAGCACATATTTCAACATTACAGTAGTTAACTCATACAGAATGCGAAAGTATGACTGGTTTTGGTTATTTTGTCACTCAACGTTTATTTTTTGAGCAAAAGGCTAATTAAACCGGAGTCTAGAGTTAAAAGAGGACTCCAAAGCACAAAGAACATCCAAGTTCAGTGCGAGACTCGAACCCACGAACTGTTGAACTGAAGATCACAGCGTTACTCTTTCACAAAAGTAATAAACTAAATTAAATTAATGTTGTATACTTTATCAGTCCCATTTACGTTAGACTGTCGTCGTAACTAGATCCTGGAATATTAGTAATCACTGAATGATTATAAAGTACTCAATTCTAACAAAATAAATTAAAAATTATATTAGTGATGCACTTAATCAAGTATTTTTTATCACGCTATAAAAAATTGATATATTTTAAATTAGATGGTCAATAAATTATAAAATTAAACCTTGAATATTGATAAAAATTCGAAGAATTTGATTGACCATATATGTCATATAATCAGGTAACATTATTATCAATATTTAAAAAACGATGATTAATTTTTCTCAAGTAGCAAATACTTAATAAGCAACGTAACAGTTACACAAATGGCTGTAAATTTTCATATCTTCAAGAATGTTTGTCACATATTAATTTATATTATTTTACTTATACAAGAAAAACACTTGATACAAATTAATATTAATTTTTATTCTTCACTTGAAAAAATTAATAAATGTAATTTGTAAGTGCGAATGTTAGCATGAATAATTTATACTTTATTAATTTACGTTAATTTCAAAGTTATTAACGAGCCTCTAGTAAGACCTGTCAAAATCATTTACGTATTTCAAATATTTCAACATCTCAACCCCGTTTTATATACACGAATAACTTCCTGAAACACATTTTCTGATAGTAAATGTTGATCTCGGTCGGAACAAGAGTTATTAAGCGTGGAGAGGACTTATGTCGTCAAATACTGAAGTGTGCTAACAAACTTTCTTATTATAAATGTAGGACACGGATAAAGAAACCCCTACTGCGAATTTGATATCTTTGTGAGACAGCAGTCACAGATGACTTATTATGGGGAAAATTATTGTGTTGAGAAGGGAGGTGTGATAATATAAAGAAGGTCTTTTAACTGCTTAAGCAAATCATTTCTCTTCCAATTTGTTTTTATTTGTTACAATTTAGTAAATAGAATAAATAATTTTGTTTATTCCTCCATTTATTATTAATTCATGATAAATAATTTTATTTACTTTTGTATCTCAAAATATGAAAATATAAATTCATTTTACTCTTCATATATAAGAGCAGAACGCATTTATAATAAGGAAAGAGGAAAAAATATTAATCTCATCTTTTATGATTATTATGCGTTAAAACCATTTAATTATTATTTAGTCTCTTTACAGAGAAAAAATGCAATTCAAGTTTAATATATTTTTCTACAAATACATGTTTTTTGTATAAAAATTTTTAATAAACATTAGCTTTAATAAAAAAAAAACATACTACATGGATTAGAGTTTAAAAATATAGGAAAAAAGTCTAATCATAATGTATGGTATATTTCTGGATAGATTTATTATTTAAACTTCAAATGTAGTCAATAATCTCTGTTTATGAATTCATATGTAAATTAATAATGGTAAAAAGTTATAATTCGTCGAAAATAAGCTTGTCTGTTACAACAAATATGAGGATGATGTATTAAAATATTATGAAACAATGATTAGCTGTATTTGTTAACGCTGATGATTGTGTGTGTGGTGTCTAGAAGTGATACTCTTGTTCCTGTATTTTGTTATCCATATATTAGGCTTTTGTATATAATGTGTATATTGCGCGTCAATAAAAAATGAGTGAAAAAAGAAGTTTTGATCTTTATGTATATTGATTATTTTATTACTTTTATTCATTCCTCCCCCTTAGCATTATCTTTTATGTAAATAGTATCATTTAAACCTTTTGTAATCGTGATACAACATCCGGATGAAGATATAACATTTTCATTACTTTAAGTCTTAGTTTTTTCTAAATGAACAATTTTCATTAAAAAGCATAAGTATATTATAAAATTAAAATTACTATCTAATTTTTCTTTGAATGAAAAATAAAGGTCAGGTTTATTTCTAGGATTTCTATTTGAATATATCATACTTTTTTTTATTCTCTTATCATATCCAGTTATTGAAGAAACTTTTTATGAGAGTCTTAATTTACAAAATTTGTTTATAATCTACAACGTGCAAATAATTTATTCATATTTCTTGTATTTAAGGAAAAACTTTTAGAAAGTATATATTGATAAGTATTTTCAATAAAACTTACGTATTATAAATAAAATCTTTTCTAAAGTGTCTATATATTTTAAACAAATATTTTTTTTTCATTTAATTGCTCTTTTAAATATGGTATATAGTCGATTAGAGATTGCGTAAAAATGTATCTACTGAGATAATAATTATAATAAAATAATATTATTAAACTTCGTCTTTTTGAAATCATTAAAAACTTAAAAAGTATTAAATATTTTAAGACACATCAAATAACCCGAAAAGAAGTAAATCGCCATCAGGAGATTCATTAAATTTGGCTTTCCAGCAATAAGAGTAGTGAAAAGGAAAAATAACCTCTCTCCAAGACAAGAACGTTAATCAACATTCAAGTTAAAGCAAAACACTTAATACTTTTTACCCTTTTTGAATTTTCAAATACTTAAATAGACACAATAATACATTTAGACATGTAACATGTAGTCAAACGATTAATGATGATCATGTTGCATATTGAAATAAAAATATCTTAATGCTAAAAATAATTATTACAATATTAATTACTAAAAATTCATTTAGAAATGTTTTACTTTTGACACCAAAATTTTAATAATTCTGGAAAAACCTTTCTTACAAATAAAAAAAAATTACACAATAATATATTCTTTTTCTAAAATTCTTTTAAAAAAGAACCTATTATCATTGTGATATCCAACAAGCATTTTTAAATTAAAACATTATTCTGAACAGTTATTTAAAAAAATTGTCAGCAGCTCTGACATATTAGTTCTAATTAAATAAGCTCTATGTTTAATCTAATAAAATAAAGAAGTATTTAATTAAATTGCTACGGAGATTAATTTAAATATATGACGAAAATCTCTGTTATAAAAGAACTAGAAAATGCTTCACACATTTTATATAAAAAGTTTCCGGGTATTGGAAACATAGTTTTATAAAATGTTATTTGAGTTAAAATAATAGCAATTTCCCTATTAGTCATGGTTCAGAATAATTTACTTTTATTAAATAAAGAATATTAACTTTGAGAAGTTAATTATAGCAGAAAATCATCAGAAAACATTAGTTTGTTAAACGAAACGATTGCTTAATAGTTAAGATTTATATTTAGAATTCTTAATTAATAATTTATTTTAAAAAAATTTTGAAAAATTTTGATGAATATTTTTGTACGTTTCCTATATTGATTAATTGATCTGTAATCAATTAATAGATTTCTTAAATATAGATAATTTCACCATCAATTTTATGGATTTCTTGCTACAGTAAAAGTTATTCGTGAATTACATTATTTACTATAATGTGAAATAAAAATTTCTCGCATGTTTAAGTAATTCAATAATGAAAAGAAATATGTTGCAAAAATTCAAATAATATGATTTTTCTATGTTTTATACATTGTTCCTCAAATATTTTGAATAGACGGATTATTTATATAACAAAAATCATAGATTCCATTTTAATATTTTATATTTTGAATATCATATTTGAAAAATTTGTATAAAATAATCTACTTACGCTTAACAATGTTAAGTGCAATTGATTATCTTTACAATAAAAGTACAATTGAATATGTAATGGAAATCTCCCACAGGGTTAATTCTTTAAAAATGTAAAGTTTAGATATGTAAATTATATACATAAAAGAAATATAAAATATTTATTATAAAAATAATACTTAATCATATTTTTAAGTTGCGTTTTTTTTCTTTCATGACTGAAAAAAATCTCATTTCAATATTATTGTATAAAATAGAATGATTTTTATTTTAAAAGAGAGAAGAGAAAAAAAAAAAAAAAAAAAAAAAAAACACACACACACACACACACACACACACTCACACACTCACACACACACACACACACACACACTTAATAAATACAATTTAATTAATTTTCCAATTTTCTGTGGTATATAATAAATATTAGCTCTTAGAATACAATATAATTCTGTGGTATAAATATAAATAAAGTAAAGTATAGCAAATTTGATAAAACTGATAGCCATACTTCCAATCCTTAACTTTTCATTAATTATTAAGGATGATTTTAATTATATATATATTAGTTTTTTACGTAAAAATTGCTGATCTTTAATGGAGGCATTTTATAACCAGTTTAAGTTTTCCTCAGTTTAAAAAATCATTTCTTAGTTTCTTTGCTTCTCCATGCAAGCTTTTACATATTTATTTATAATTTACTAGGCCATAAAGTACCCATTCAAGGCAAGTTCTTCAAGTTTGTAGAATTAGATAAACCTCCCGAAATTTAAAAGCATATTTATTACATATGGATATAAAAACAATTATAGCCTTTAAAAGATTTCACTTATAATCAGATAGATTCTTATTGATAATAAAATTTCGTACTATTAAAGTAATGATAATTTTTACCTGACTTCATTATTTGGTAATGATAACCAATGATAGCTAGAGCGACAGCCATTGCTGTGCACATAACAAGACATACACCAGCTACTCCACATAATATCCTTTCCAACCTTGAACGCCTGTTCCACCATGGTGGATTCCTACAAATGATATATTACAAAAGCAATTAAAAAATTAAATTTAAGCGTTTCACAATCCTGTTCAAAGTGCATAAATCGCAAATAAATTTTAAGTAACTAAAATAATGAAAATTTATCATATTTGATGTAAATTAAAAGCAAGTATTGATTAATATTAACTATTAGTAATTAGTACTCGAAACATTAGAGAAAATTTGCTAAGTTTCAGTGGAGTAAATGATCAAACAATTCTTTATTTATTTACCGCATGCAGTTTCAATAATAAAGAGAATAATTTTAAAAGCATAAATTTATATGAAAAATACATTCTAATATTATAATCACATATATTTTATCAATTTTATTTTTACTCTAAAACATATAAAAAATTAAAAAGCATCATTAAAGTATAATAATTTATATTTATTAACACAATCAAACAAAAATAAAACAGAAGTTTGTTAGATGCAGTACTAATTGTCTTATATAACTAGAGATCAAAGATTATTTATAAAAATCAGTATTATTTACCTAGAGAATAACATTGGAATCACTTTAATATTAACAAAATACAACCTTCTCATTCTTTTTAATATTTTCCTTCATATTTATTATTTTTAGGCTTTTGTAAGTCTGTCAATTCAAATAAAGTTAAATGCATTAAATTTAATAATTTAACACACAGTAACTTGTACAAAATTACATTGGTAGGTAAAATTATATTGCAAGGTATGCACTTATTGACATACATTAAATTTTAGAATTTATGAATCACATTTTTATATTAATTATAATAAATAGCAACTTATTACTACTAAACAGCAAAACAACATATGATAGGAAGAAAAACATATAAACAATAAACTAATACAAAATATTTCCAAAATATGCTTCATTACCTGCAGAGTAGTAATATTAGTGCACACAATGAAGTATTTATAGAAATATATAGTTCTGCATGTTTTCACATTTTATGAAAACAGTATATATATTTATAAATCTTTCCCTCTCTCCACTACGCACAAATCTTAAAAGAAACTTTGTTAAAAAGGAGACACTAAATTAACATGTCATTTCGACTTTTTTCCTAGAATCTCAAGTTTATAATTATATATGTCCCATACGATATTAATCAATTCTTAGCTAAAATATATTTTTCGAATGTTTGTTCCTTTAAAATAATTTGACTAATACTAATATCAGAAAACAAAAGAAATTTTCCTGCCGTTTAAGAGTTGTAAAATTCGTTCATTTTTTAAGAGTTTATAATATTTCTACTTCATAACTAAGAAAGTTAAATAATTTCATTTTGAAATATATTTCACATCATTATTTTCCTATCGGATAAGTTGAGAAATATATAATATTATATCTCCTTTTTGAAAATATTTTCTTTTTTTCCGAAATTAATATTTAATTATTTTTATAACATTATTTATATAATAAGAACGCGATAGTGTTTTATTTAAATATTTCTCATTCATTACAAAATAACAAAACATCATTTATTTACTTTTATGTGTAATTTTGTCGTCAAATATTTTTATAAAAAGAGTAATTGAATAATATTGGTTTTCTATTTAAAATTGTGTATCTTGTTACGAAATATTTTCGAAATAACACAAAATGTTTTCATGTTAATCAAAGCTAATTGCTTCATTAAATAAAGCAAGAGGCTAATTACTTCATATGTATGCGGACTGAAGACAATAAAGTCAAATAGTTTAAAGATGTTTCAATAGAATGCAATATTATGGCATATTATACTAAAATAATCTTACTAAAATGAATCACTTTAAATAGTTTAACTGCCTCTAAGTAATTAATATATTTTACTATTTTATAAGTAATTATTAATTTTTTAAAAGTAATTATTATTAAAATTATTCAGATTATATGTGGTGCATGAATTAAATTTTTAAAAATACTACACTTAAAAATTACGAAATGACATTTAGATATATATTCAATTAAAATAATGAAAATTTATTAAGTTGATTTTGGAATATATCTTTAATTACATTTGGAAATTCAGGTCTTTAGATAAAATAATAATATTCAACAACACTTACAATGATGCCGCTTTCATAGATCCACAACAAACTGGAGTAACGGTTGCCATATTATCCAATTTAGGCCGATAGTTTTAATGTTTCGCAGTTGATAGAAATACAGTATTTAGTAGGATTCGTATCTTTAACTCATTATTTTCAACAAGATTTTTTCTTTTATTTCTTTTAAAAAACGTTAATTTTTTTCTAAAATAATTCAGTCCATCAAATTATATCTCCCTTTCTTTCTTCAGAAAATTTTCTTCTTATTTTGACTTCATATTAAAATTTAAGCGCAAAATTTAAATTCTAAATAAATATTTCTTATACTAATTCTTGGTGGGATTTAATAAAAATTAATTTATTTTTTCTACTATATTTTCCATAAGAAAAACAAGATAAAATTTGGAAAATATTTTTGTAAGAATTCGTGAATATGTTTAAATCTTCCTTATTCCACCTTTTCTTAAGCACACAAAATCATATGGAGCAAAATAACTTCAATTCTCACTGACTAAATATTCCTATGTATACTTCGAATCAAATCTGCACCACTTTTTAGGAAACGTGATAAAAATGAGTCACAATTTTAAGCAGTCAATTAAGCACTTTAAATCTTGAGTTATTTAAAATAAAAAAGATTCGATTTAGGAAACTTAGGAAGTCAAAGCCTTAGCAGCCAATATTGCAAACGACATGTCTAGATATTGGAAAAGCATTAGCACAGCATTCTCTTTCCAGGCATTAAGTGCCTCTCGGACTTCCACAAGGTTCAGTCACCTCTTTTTTCACAAACTAAAAATATTCCGATGATTTTTATACGTGAGTCACATCGCTAATAAAAAGCAAGCATACATTTTTTAGTGAGTGTTTTCACGCTTGCCTTAGCACTTGGCTCCTGTTTACTTCCTAAATCTAAATGACTAAAAGCTTCTCACTCCAACCACATCTTGCTTTTCCCCTCATTCATTAATTGGGCGCCGAAATTCGATATGGCAACAAAGCGTGTCGCAGACGATTGCTTTAAAAGCCGCCGAACGATTTTCTGTTGTGTTCTATCTCTTTCGCGTGATGGAGAAAATGCACTGTTTAGTACATAACGATTTGCATTTCCGGGTCTTGTGTGGCCGAGCCCTTTCGTATTTACATTTCTCTCTTTTTTTTTCACTACACGACTCGGGATGATAATATGTGTTTGTGATTTTGACCCTCATAAATTTTTGAAGCAGAAGACATTTTAGATGACAGAAGTCTTTCATAACGGATTTCAATTTGATTTCACATTGAAGGGTGACACTTGAAATTTCAAAGAAATCTTGAAGTTCCTTTGACAAAAAATGTTTATCATTATAATGTTAGAAGCTTTCATCCATATATTTCAATGTAAATTACTCTTTTAAGAGATATTATAATCGATAAAGGTTAATACATATTTATTTTTTATTTGTAAAACTATATTACGAAACTTCTTATGGTCTGATGTAAAATTTGTATTCTTACTTTTGCACTTTTATGAAAACAATGAATTTGCTTTTATCCATTACACTTTGATATGATGCAAAATATATATAAAAAATATCACATAAATTTTTAATACTTTTTTTTTGTTAAATCAATATTAAACTTCTTTTCATGAATTCAGATTAAAAAAGCATAGTTTCACTTTTAATTTTTAAAAATACATACTTGTTATACATACTTTTGTCAAAAACAATAAATGAAATACAAATTATCATCTCTTCACTAATTATCAAACTTATTCGGAATTATCTTATATGATTAGATGGAAAATTTGTGTTCCTAATTTTGCACTTTTGAGAAAACAATGAAGTTGCTTTTATCCATTACACTTTGACATAATGAAAAAGATATGAAAAGTATATAAGCAAAAATCTGTAATAATTTATCAAATTTTATAATTAAAATGATATTAAACTTCTTTACATGAATTTATATTAAAAGCGTATAGTTTAATTTTTAAAAATAAATACTTGTTACATACACACTTTTCTTAAAAATAATAAATGAAATATAATTTATCACCTCTCTAATAATTCTAACACAAAACTAAA
This sequence comes from Latrodectus geometricus, assembly GCA_026290005.1. Lineage (NCBI taxonomy): Eukaryota > Metazoa > Arthropoda > Arachnida > Araneae > Theridiidae > Latrodectus > Latrodectus geometricus. Next base: position 509,976 of record JAPDSC010086318.1, on the reverse strand, counting down.
TATTCAGAAAAATTGTCGAAATTACAAAAATATTTTAGTATATAATTAAAAATAAAAAAATTATCATAATTTAAAGAAATTTCAATACATAAAGTAAATAAGAAAGTTCTTGCTTTTTTTAATGACCGAAAAAAAACATGACCTACAAAAAGTATAGCTAGCCTACTGTTAGTGCTCAAAGTATATAATCACCATCAGTATCTTTCACCTTCTGCTACCGTCTCTTCAATTGTGCAATCCTCTTGCGGTGAAACATGGGGGGTGGGGTGGACGCAAAGAAGTCCGGGTATGCTCGGCGCAAGTCAGTTTCATTGGTGAAGGATTTCCCACGAAAATGAATGCCCAGAGAATGGTAGAGGTGGTAATCTGAAGGTGTAAGGTTAGGTGAGTAAGATGGATGGCACAAAGTCTCCCAACCAAGTCACTGTATGGTCTTCCTGGCTAACGTGCTACATGCAGACTCGCGTTATCGGCCAAGGATAGTACACCTTTGCGATTAACTAGAGCTGGCTCCACCTGTAACAACAGATGGAGCCAGCACTAGTTGCACACCTACCAATAACTGCTAGTAAAGGTCCACAGTGGCCTTTTGGCCCGTTATTAGTAGCTCACAGAAATCATTTGAGGACTAGTTCACCAAAGACAAAGCATAATCTGACGTAGGTGCAGAGGAACAAATCTCCAAATTGAATTTGGGAAACCAATGTCTTTCAGTAACGTTCATTCACAGTACTATCCTCAAATACTTGACATATTCGGCGATTTGATGCAGCAGCTGATAAGCCCACTTTGAACTAAAGAAAACAACAAAGAAGGAGCTTCTTCGAAAATTCCATTTCTCTTAGTTACTGCACGAGTTACGATTGATGAATGTGCTAGGTAAACCTGCTTTTATAACTATTGATATTCCTACTGTCGTTTGACAAGAACTCTCTTGCTTACCTTGTATTTTAAATAATTTATTTTAAGTACTTTAAGTAATTAAGAAACTAACAAAGATAATTGATAATATATGACAGCTTCCCAAATTTATATTTTCTAGATGTTCGTTACTTGAAAAATATTTTTATTCTACCCCTCAAGTAGTCAAATGCTTAACTTTTGAGTAAAAAGATTTATGATATTTAAACGGTAGTTTCTGAACATATTTCATAATTATATGCTAATGCATAAATAATGCAAAATTTGCTATTCATAAATAAAAACTTGAGATAAAGAAACTATACATTCTATTTCGCTGTGATATTGATTTCAATTTTAAATATAGTATATGATTCTTAAATAACTAAATGAAAAAAGTACGCAAACTTTGATATTTTCACATTATTTTTGTAGAAATAATATTTATAAATATAAAAAAAACATATGATATTAAACTTAGTCAAGCACCAGTTTTTAGATTTTATTACATTTGCGTTAATTTATTTGTTCAATTTATAAATATCTTATCAAATAAACTTCTATTATAAATGACATACTCAACTGATCCTTAATACCATATATATGGGTTTGCATAAAGATATTTATTATTGCACATATCAACCTCTTCCTCTCTTCTGGAGACTCTTCGAATACTGTGGTGTAAAAGAACCACAAACACAAGTTAATGATGATAATGTTTTGAACATATGAAGGGAAATCTTCTTATCTCAGAGAGAGAGTTCTGAACAATAAGTATATTAACATGTACTTCAATGTTACTTAATGAAAAAGTGACTCGTGATATTTCTAGACATAATCCAAACAAATATTTTTGGAATAAAGTAATAAAAGCAGGTGCCTACATTTTATTCTCTTTCAACTATTTAAATAACTTGAAACATTCGGGTTAAGGTTTTTCATTTCAAATCAGGTATCAAATACTAAAATTAAAAATATGGTGATACATTATCAAACATGCAATCAACCAAAAAAACTATTCCTTAGGGACTTCAATGGAAACATCATTTATTCATTTCTTAGAACTTTTTTTAACTTTTTATTTTGAAAAGAAATTTTTAACTAATCAGTTATTTAAGTGTTTAAAATTAATAATATGTGTATAAAAGAATGAAATATATAAGTTCATATAAAAAATTTATAATCTTTTTTCATTTAATATTTTATTTAAAAGTAATGCACAGAAACCAATAGCATTTAAATGTTATATTTGAAATATTGAAACTCATCCAGAATTTTACAATGAAGCATAAAATTAAATTTTATTTTTAAATGTACCTATATAAGATTAAGTAAAATGGGGAAAAAATATGTTTTTATTGACAGTTAAATTTTTAGCAATAAAGCTACGTTTTATATCGGCATCAAATTTTTATTGGGTTTTTTTAATGACTTTTGATTTATCAGTATCCATTGTCAACAGTCACAGCGATGCGCTATAAACTCAAAACCAGGTGTTAATGCCTGTCTGGACATTTCATGGTAGAGAAATGCCCCCTCGAGTCCAGGTTTTATGATAACACTGCGGTTGCAACTCAGTCGTAAAATTGAAAACGGTTTCCTTTAATAATTTATACGATGTAAGGTCGACAGACTCGCAGGATTGCGGTAGCCGCTACTATGTAATATGCATAATTGAAAATTTTGGAAGTATCAAGAGATAGTTATTTTCTCTACCTGTTGTTAAGGTAACCGAAATAATCCAGCACATAAAAAATCTTCAGTTTCATTATGACAATTTTATAAATTTTCAGTAACTTTCAAGTAAATTAGTGTTACTAATTAAATTCGTTTAAAAAGGGTTGATATGTTTAAGTATTTTATTTGTTTACAAATCCGCCAAAATTTCATTGCTTTCTAAAAATATCAAAAACATTTTATTTTAATCATAGAAACTATTAAGTTAATGATACTATAATCACATTTATATATTTATTTTACCGGGCAATACAAACTTTTAATTAGGATGTTTATTTATTTTATATCCATTAATATTGTTGCTTTTATATATGATAAAAAAAAATTTTTTTTATTTCTAAATTTTAAAAAATTTATCTGTTTTTAAAATGTTTTTCAATTATTATTTGTTATTAATTATTATTAAAATGCTATTCAATTATTATTATTTAACAAAAAAGGCCGTAGTAGCCTAAGTTTTACGAGGCGTCGGTCTCACAATCACAAGATTGTGGATTCGATCCCTTTCTGAATGACCTTCTGAATTTGTATCATGTGTTCATATTCCCTAAAGCAGTCATTATATCCTTAGTTGGAAACTACCTTAAAACAAAGAAGGAGATCATGAATCTTGATGAAAGTGTGAATCACATCGTCGAGAACTGACCATCAAACAGTTCTGCCATATAAAAAAGATCTCAAGGAAAAGATTAAGAGAAATGTTCTCAAATATTCTATTTTCACTGTATGGGCTTAGAACTTCTTATTGTTTGCATTTGATATGTATTACATAAATGAGTAGTCAAAATGTGATACATGTGTTTATACGTTTTATGTATATTACTATAATTATAACCGCTTTAACACACATTTTTCTAGAATCCCATATTATAGTGATGTAATTACATTTACAATGTGCATGGTAGAACTTCTGTATGATAAGAACCAAAGAAAATGAAGCAAAATATAGTATTTTGTTTTTTCCGATTTCAATAAAGCATAAACTTTTAAAAAATAACCTCATATAATCCCATGTATCTCTCTTTTAATTTTTTTATTAAGTATTCCTTATAAAAAGATAAAAAAAAGAGATATATAAAGATAAAACGAGAGTAAAAAAGCAAACAAAAGTATCCTTTGTGAAAAGATAAAATGAAATCTAAAGGCACGGAGAAAGCCCATATTGTGAAAAGATTTACTGGGAATGATTTAAGGAAACTTTTTACTATAAAATGGTCCAGATTTAAATCATATGTAAGAAGTGACGTAACTCACTAGGAAAACTCTTCACTTAAAAAAAAAAAAAAAAACTTTATTTTTTTGGATTGTATGGCACTTTTTTTATTAATTTTATTTTCGAAATTTTCGTGGTTACTCACGACACTTTAGAAAATGATGGAGCGTCATTTCTAATCTTTGTTTAATGTGCAATGTAATCGGTATAAATCTTCTTTTTTTTATATTTAATAATTATATAATACAATGGTAAGTTGCATGTTAGACTATGTGAGCTTAAAGTTTATCTTCGAATGTGCACAGTAAATTAAAAAAATGTCCAAAAAATAAATCAAAATATTTTTAAGTTAGCATTTAATCAGATTATAGATTATCTCCACGTAAGAACTGATCATGAAAAGTTTTTGATACTTTCATCATAAAAAAAAAAGTAGATTTAGAGACAGAAATTTTAATTTTTGGTGTATTTATAGAACTCGATCCTATTTACAATCAAGTTATATCCTGATATCCAGATCTGTCGGAAACTTATTTGTTATTACGCATAACTCAATTAGTCTTTCTTTTTTGCCATAATGTTTAATGCAAAGATGATACACTTTATGAACCACAAGTAAAAATTAAACTAATTGGCATTTCTTTGCAATTCAGAAAAATTATGATTAGAAAATAACATATATATATATATATATATATATATATATATATATATATGTATAAAAGAAGAATATTAAAGTACACATAATTCTAACTTTTACCCTAAACCAAAATTCTTCCTATAATTAATAAACTTATTAGTTATGTTCTTTTCTGGTGTGCTAAGCCTTTTTAATTATTTTTATTACTGAAAAAATCATCATAATATCTATTTATCAGGATAAAGAGACCCGATACAAATTCTGCACTCCAGTCCACACATTTTAAAACTGCGAATTTCGAAATAATTGTGTTAAAGAAATCCGGAACAATGAAAGAATCGTAAGATGAGTGTATCGTTTCTCCTTCTTTCATGTAGATAAGTTGTAGTTAGGGGCTTAGGATTTTCCGAACATCCAGCTGGTATGTTTGTCGCTCAATAATCATTTTTTTGCACACGAGGGTTGATTAGACCAGGACTTACGGCTCACAGTGGATTTCGAACCACCACAAACATTTAAGAACAAAGTGGGATTCGAATCCACGAGCTGTTGAACCGACGGCAAGAGCGCAACCATTCGACTAACAGCTCGGCCCGGATAGCTAGCCTTCCAACACAAAAATATGTAGCCTATTATCTACAAAAAGTTTTTGCTAAAGCTTAAACGTGGTGGATGTTCAAATATTTTGCACTGGTCCTGAACTGTTAGGTTACTCTTTATGCGGTGTCAAAATATATATGTACATATATTTTGATAGCGGTCTGTGATTCAGAAATAAAGCCATACTCTTCTGAGGGGTAACCAGGAGTGTCACGAGGAGCATTTAATTGTGGGGGGATATCTTATTCAACATTCTCCCACTGTTGAACAACAAGAGGTGAATATTGTACTTTCTGGGTATACATTTAATTTGGTGGATGCTAGTGAATCTTACGTGTTTCCCCTCTAGAAATAGTCGAATAAGATTTATTTTCTGTAAGAAATTTTCTTGAGCGGTATTGCACAACAAATGATTAAAATAAGCGTATGATCGCTTTTAGCTACTCGACTATCCAAAGTGTGAAGCCATGTATATGTTTTAAGAATATTGCTTAGCATTATTATAATGCTATAAAAGAAAATTGCAACTTTCAAAAGTTTTTTAGTTCAAAGAAAACATTATCAACATGGCGAAGTAAAACAAATTTAACATTATTTAAACATTTATATTCATGCCTGACTTTTTGCCTTACGCAATTTCTGCTTTGAGTAAGGGGTTTTTCTTTCTCTTTACTTGAAAAAAAAATTGTAGCGTGATCAGCAAAACAATAAAATTTGTCACTCTTTTCATCTAAATGCCATGTTCAATTTTATGTATCAAGACTTATATATGATTTACTGAACATAAACATGTCATTCCGTCAGCCTAATCACATATTTTGGACTTTTTCCGAGCAATGTGTATTATGTGCCGACTCCACTGATCGAATTGTTCTTGCACTCGGAGCAATGCAATTCACTAAGAACACGATTAAACGAATGATTCATAACAATACCCTTTAATATCTGTTACGCTAACCCACTGAGGGTTATTTATTGGCTGGATGATGTCTGCAAGGGTCAACGTTTTATTCATTCACGTGACTTTATTGGAAAAGAACACATCGATTAATCGCCACACGACTAATGGGGGACAAGAAATGGAAACGATTGCTTTTTTTTTCCGGACACTTTCTCTTTCCCCCTTCTACTCAAAGCACGATTATCGTTTTCGCTTTATTTACGGTCACGTGGGTTGCATGTATACTTTCAGCTTATTTTATTGTTAACTTCATTTGTGTTGGGCGAAAACACTTCTCTCTTGTTCAACAAATATTAGTTTATAATTACATGAATTGGCAATATAGGTATAATCAGTATGCATTTCAATCTTATTTAAAGAGACATGATAATCACAAAACAGCAAGATGGAACTTTTAAAACTTAAGCGTTTTAAGCATTTTATCGACAATATTTTTTTTTAAAAATCGATTAAGCAGTAAATGGTTGATAAATTCATTTTGCATTTAAAATATATTGTGGTTATAATAATGATAAATTGCCAAAATTATTTTAAACTTGAGGAAACGCGTGAAGAACATAAAAAATTTAAATTTTCAGTTGTTTGAAAGAATATATTGTTGTTAAATTTTTGTAATATGAGGGAATAAAATTTTAAATGAAAAATGCCATAATAAAAGAGTAAAACATGCTTACTATCGTAAGCATGTTTTACTCTTTGTTTTACTTTTTTGTTTTTCAATAATGAATAATTATGACAAACAATAATAATTATTCATTATTGTTTGTCATTAAATTAAAAATATCAAATTTAAAATAAAAGTACATTTATGTGAAAAATTATTATTTCGGGAAATTACCCACTCTTTTTATCATAAAGGGCCAAATACATGCGCTGGCAAGTTATAAATTAAAAAAAAAAAAAAAAAAAAAGGGACTACTCTGAGATATATTTGGTATATTTCCTTACCTTAAATGAATTTTGTTATGTATCATACGACATACGATTATGTATGAGTATCTTATAAAAAAATTGAAAATAATTGCGATAAGAAATGAATAGATAGAAAAAAAATACTTGAAAACAAAAGAAAAATATTAAATTAAAATTTTATTCTTAATTTAGGGATATGATACATTTCTGCCCATAACTTTATGTTAGGTAATCGCATTTGCATAATGAATAGTATGAGACTCCGCATTCAAACAGCAAGGCTTATCATGTGATGTACAGACCGAACGTTAATGAATCAGCTACTTGTTCTTTTATTTTGTTTCAAGCAATCCAACTAGTTTCAAACCAGTTTCCTACCAATCTCAAAAGAACAAATATTTCAAAGATTTTAAACTTCAATTGACGAAATTAATTCGTCATTAAATGTGTCGTATCGTAAAAGCACAACCACAGAATGTTTAAAAATTTAACGAAACTCAAAAGTATATTATCCTAGAGACCTTAAAATTTTAAAGACGTTTGTTTATAATTTTTGTTTTTATTCAATTAAAAAACTGAACAAATTTATTTCATTTTATTTTTAATTATTAACAATTAGACGCATATTGAAAATAATAATCCTTTTAATTTTTTAAAATAAATATACCTCTTTGATTTGTCAAAAAAAAAAAAAAAAAAAAAAAAAAAAAAAAAAAAAAAAAAAACTCTGATTTAATAAAAATATAACTCTTTTTTTCAAATAATTGCCGTTACAAATGTAATATACCAAAAAAACATTTTCTTCCATTGAGTGTTAAAAATGAAATACATATCATTATATAATCTTCTTAGTTATAAAATTATTATTCTCATTTAAATTTTTTTTAAATGCGTGAAATTTTATGAAATTATACCTATGTAACATTAAAAACGATAAGATTTTATAAGAAATAAGATTTTTATTGAAATATTTTTTGGTAATAAAAAATGTTAAAAACTTTCATTTAAAATAATGAGAAATTTGAATTAAGCATTTGTATACATTTCTAAAAAAAGAGCTCTTTAAAATTTGGGCAAACATAACGCTAAAAAATCATTATTTAATGTATTCGCAATGGCTCATCTGTCACAAATCAACAGCTGCTGCGATTTTTTGCACAAAAAATTAAAAAAAAACTTTTATTAAATGCTTGTGAACAATAACACTTGTGCTTAGAGTATTTCGTGGGTTTAAAGTAAGTCATACAACACCTGGTGCTGTTGAACGGTTTTGGTCAAACGACGAAATAAATGGCTGTCATAAAAAGAATTAGCGAAAGCGAAGACAGGCGGAAAATGGTATCGATTTATAAGCCTGTAATTATTGTCATCGGAAAGAAAATATTTCCGTTCGAGAAATTGGCAACACTTTCCTCTCCTTAAATACAATAGACAGATAAGCGACAAAAAAAAAAAAAAAAAAAAAAAGAACAAACAAAAGAAAGTAAATCGCTTGTCCCATATGCTTAACCAGGCTTAAAAATTGTTCTGTACATCAAGATTCAATATTTAAGAGATTTCATACTGCGCTTGTCCTCAGATTAACCAGAGGTCAATTCTTCTGTTGTTTTAAAGAAGATAGAACAAGAGATTTTTATTTTCTGAGCATAAAAACATTAAAAAAACCGCAATAAAATAAGACGATAACAGGAAAACTTAAAAAGTATTTGTTGTTTTTTCCTTTTAAAACTCGAGAAATATTGTATCTATTGTTTGAGATAAGGTTTATCGACTTATTTACATAGAAGGAAGACATGTTATTATTTATTCAATTGTTTCCGACAGGTTAACTTCTGCAAGAGATATTTTTCAATGTAAATTCAAAATTATTGTTACTTATTTCATCTGCGTGTCTTTATCCCTGTAATATTTGATTCATGTAACAAAAATGCCCCATCCAAATGTACATTTTTGTAATCAATTGTTCATCATAAAACAAAAATATTGAAATCTAAGAAAAAAATCAATAATTTTTTTTTATACATTTTAATATTTTCCCACTTCAACAGCAAACACAGTATCTATCTATATTTACATAGATACATATTATATATGTATATACTGCTATCCAATTGAAATATATTTTAATCGCCTCGTAGAATTTTAAACGTCTTCATTATTTATTTTCTGCTTATTTTATACAATTATTATTTTTGAACACATTAAAAAATTATATTTTATATGTAAGACAGTTTTGAATTAAAACATGATTAAGAATGTGTAAAAAAAAAATTGCTTTAAAATTGAGAATTTCCAATCTCACATATCAATCTAAAGTTCATATTATACTGGAATTCAGGAGCACTCTTTTATAAGGCAGTATTACATTTGGGGTTGTATTCTTCGAAAAATATAAAGCTATAAAATTTTTTGTAAATTATTTAAGTTTTTTGACGCATAATACATCGTCATTATCAAATCGAAACAGTGTCGCCAATGGCAAATGGTTCTTGTTATGTAAGGTCTTTCCCATAACCTCATTCCTTGCCCCACTATAGAAAACGATTAACATCTTCAACTTCTAAACAATAAAAATTATCTGACCGAATAAAAAAAGAAACATCAATCGTAGACACGGGACACTCAGCAGAAAATAAATAAATAAAAGGGTGAACAGGATCAGATTGAATGATCTGATTATGAAGTGATGTGAATAACAGGGTGAAGATTTCGGTAAATTTTAAACTGTATTCACTATTTGTGATAAGAATATTTACAAAACAAACTCTATAGTAGGTCAAGAAAAATAAAGATGTAAATAGCTTAAGAATGATTGATTTAGACGCTGTCACTACACAATTGAACTTTTAACACATAATAATCAAACATAAGATATTTGAATTCAATAATTTTTATAGATTTGGAATCTTGAGACAGATTTTATGTATAGAATTGAAAAACTGAAAAGAATATTTATTATTTCAGTCTTTAAATTCTACTTTTTTACTAACCTGAAATAAGATTCTTTATTCATAATAAGTTTCAATAATCTAACAAAAATGTTTAGAGCTTTCAGAAGGAAATTCTTGCAAAATTCATAAAATCAATTATCTTTATAATATGTTACTTTGTATTACTTCCAATAAAGTGAAATCAACCCTAAAATTAAATCTCATACTTATAATTTTAAAAAGCATGATTTTTTGAGAAAAACTATATTCAATATAACTAATATGCTTACATACTTTACAAATAAGTTTTTTCTTTTATTGAAAATTTTAATACTTAGATAGAAATTAAAGTTTTATTTCAATTAAAAATATTTTATCTGAAGAAAATACACTGTCTATTTTATTTTAATTAGATTATTTTTATAAATTATATGCAAAATTTTTAAATACAAAAATTTACAACAATCCTTGCTTCCAAAACTTATACAAAGAAAAACAATATCTGAAAAATTATCTACGATTTGATTTACATTCGAAAAATTTTTGTGAATTCTCTCATCACTGTTTTAAATTTATTCAATAAACACATTGAATACAGAAATTAATATTTATAATTTCAATAGAAAATCAAACCATAGTTTTATAGCAAGAAATCTTTCCTACAACAAATTCAAAGTTTTCATATTTTAAAACAAATTTAAAAATATTGCAATTCTGCAATTTCACAAACTTCATCCCGATTCAAGTTGTAAATTTGAAATTCCATTTCTATGATCAATTATTATGAAATATCAAACAGAACCTGATTAAACTCTTTTATTTCCGATGAATGTTTTTATGAAACTCATGGAAAATTAGATGGGACTGAATTAGTTAAAAATTTGATCCAGTTATATAATTTAATAAAATAATGCAAAGAAAATTCAGAATTTTATAAGATATTTTAAGGAATTCAAGTTGAATTTTTTTTGAATTTTGAAGTCGAAAAAATTATATTATTTTTTTAAAAATTGTATTTTTTTTAACTCTTAACACAGAATAGTGCATATGTTTACTGTACTAAAATTCTTAAAGTAAAACGTGCTGTCAGATGAAAACAATTTTATATCAAATAGCATTTTTTAAAAATAATAAGAGAATCTATTGGAAATTCATTAATGGATTCTAAAATTTATTCAACACTTCTTTGATAGAAATAATTAAACAGAGAATACCTAAACAGTAAAAAAAAAAATTATTTTGTTGAAAATCATTCTTATTTCAGTGAAAAATTATGATTATTAACTGGTAATCATGCTAATTAACTGATATTATAGATCTCGAAACAATGTGAAAGTTAATTTTAAATATTCGTGAAAAATACGAGTCTCTCAATTACTTATAAGTTTATAGTTAAAGTTTTACTGAAATACTAAGCATTCTTTAGTCAACAAGAAAGATGAAATAATATTATGACATTGTATAACGGTACATTTACTAGAAAAATTATCAAATTTTTATACTGAATCATACTAAAATTATTATGCACTTAAAATTACTTTAACCGGAATTTTAATGGATAACAGGGAAATCATTCTCGATGAAATTTTAAATACTTAAATCTTTTTCTAGATTTCAAAAATTTAAGGAAACATAAAATGTAATTTTTTAATATTGAATACTTTACATAATATTTTATTTTGTTAAAAGTTTTGAATAACTGTTTCCAGAAATGTCTTGCAAATAAAAAAGAATATATGTAAAATAGTTTTACTATTAACGACACTAGTTAAAAGGAGTCGCAATTTAAAATTCAGAAATTAAAAGAAAAATATAAAGTTTTAGAAACACTGAGTCTTATTGCCATAAATTTTCAAATTTACGGCAATATTTCTTAATTTTCCAACATTTGGCGGATTTAAAATTACTATTTCATATTTTCTTAATGCACAGACTTGTGTCAAAATGAATTCAAAGTATTAAGAAAGACAAAACGAGGAAGCGACTTATCTCCTAAAGAATGAAATGTCCCACCGAGGCCTGAGCCCGAACTACAAGTCCTTCCGATTCTTCCCATTATGTATCCATTAAAGCGAGGTTTTTTTTTTTTTTTTTTTTTTTTTTTTTAATACTTTTCAAATGCCCCGCCAACCTCACGCAACCGGAAGTGGTGAATTTTCATGCGGATTTATTTATTGACAACTCGGCTACGGTCATGGGGAAGGAAGCGTGATGGAAATCGAATCGAATTCTCTTAGAAAGCTACTTCCGATACAATTTCCGAAGGGATGCGTGGATGTTTTGAGTGGCGAAAACAATCGCATCAAATGTTCCGCAAGAAAATGGATTCCTTTTCTTTCCGCTATGTTCTTATTAAGTTTTTATTATTTCGCTTGTCGAGAGAAACATTACTCAGGGAATCGTAGAATTGAATTTCTGAGTCATTTTTCCTTCAAAATTGCTTCTTTGCTTATCAATGCATAAAAAGATTCTTTTTGACATTAAAATTTTGCATATGACCTTTTTAAATTGCTATGTTGATTAAAAATATTTAATTTTATTTGAAATAAAAGTTGAAAAAGAAATGTAACGAATGATTTTGACTTTTTTCATGGTTACTCCAAACTTTTGTTCTTGAGTTAGTTTTCGAAAAAAATTTAAATGATGAAAAAATCCATAATTTAAAAATTTAATGTAACAAATTTTTAAACTATGGATTTTTTTCTTCAGTACTTGTGGTAGTCGAAAGATAAGCTGTTATTGTGCAACATTGATAAAGGCGATCATGTTGATAAGGCGAGTTCATTATATTTTTCAATTTGTGTCATGTGAAAGTTGAAGAGGAAGATGCTAGTTAAGAGATGCTGACTTTTGTATTAAACTAAAGTGCTATTTACAGAGGTACAGTCTATGATGAAATGTATAGCTCTGAAGTTTTCACATTGCAGTTGTATTGTAACTGAAATGAACTACATTTTCACATAGATAATTTAATATCTGTACATTGCTTTTGCTCAATAAACAAAAGGAGAGCATAAAAATTGAATTCTATAGTTACTTCTTCAATTTAAATAAGGAATAAAAATATCAATGAAAATTGAAAATCTATATGCAATTGAAAATAATGTAAATAAGATGATATTTTTCAACGCCAAAAAATAATTTCAAGGGCAATTATTGTGAATATCATGATTAAAATTATTAATTTCAGGAAAATAAGAATAAAATCATAATTAATTTGAAAATGTTTAAATAGTTAAAAGATAAATCATTTTATTACACTGTAGTGTGAAATTATAACTATACAATGGTCTATAGTTCTTTTATGTCATTAGAATTCCTACAGTACAAAACGAAATATACTATCTAATAAAAAATATATATATATATATTTAAATAGCTCTTAAATACCAATAGTTATTATTTATCAATAGATGCACAATAATATACTTTTCATTAAACTGAATATATAATTACTTTCTTTACATCATTACTTTCAAGAAATGAAAACACAATTACCTAATGAATTTATGAATACCAATGTGAATTCATAGATACATTATTTCTCGCTAATTTTATCAACTAAACGCTACTTTTTATGAACTGAGCTGGCAGATGAAAAGTTAGAGGTTTGACCTTCCGTTCAACCGTTAGAGAATTCATTTCCCATCTCAAACTAAGACATCCGGAGTGGTTCAGAGTGAATATTAAAATATAGGTCCCAGTTTAATTAGTTAAAAATATAACCATTGATGATGAACACACCGAAACTTTTATTATCATCAAACTGTAAGGACTTGTATATACTTTTTATTAATTAATTTTTTAGTCTTATTGTGATTAAATACTAAATTTCCTGTCAAGTATCATTCCATCAATATATATATATTAATTATTCCATATGGTTTTATTTACAAATAATTATCATTGAACATTTGTATGTATGTCACTAAAAAGTGTAACAAAACTTCGCAACTAAAAGTGCTTTGCCGTTAAAAAAATCATCTTTCATCTCACAACAGAGAAAAATAAAGAGGATATGATGCTTGAATAACTTAGCCGCTAATCTTACCTCTAATATCCAAAGATTAGAACTAACAATGAAATTGTAAAGTTTGCGTAAACGCTTAAATACTAGTGTTTCATCTTTAGGAAAAGAATCGTTATCACTGAGACATCGCCACTGACCTGAGCAATAAGAATGCGTGTCCTAGCATTGTTAACTGAGTCTATTTGTTCTCCCAAATATATCCTCAAATGTTTTATCGGTTTTATGAAAGCAAGCTTTCGTTTAAATAACATATCAAGGAAAACATTACTCAATTATCCGCTTTCACAACATCAGCACTCAGTTTAAAATAAATTTGAAATATTCTTAATCGCAACAATGCTTATAAAATAAAACTAATTTTTCAAAATTTTAGAATTACTTTAGAAAATGTTAAATTCCTTATAACTAAGTTCTTTACATTGTGTAGTAAAAATATCCTAATAATAATTAATAATAAAATTATAATGAACTAAGAAAAATCTGATTAAAAAAAATCAATGCAGTTTACATTATTTCCTATATTTATCACATAAGATATACATTGTATTTACTAAATTCGAATTTTATTTTTGCATACCTCATCAAAGCTCATAAATTCATTGGATAAATAATAAAAGGTTATTTCAAAATTTTATTTTTGTATTATTACTGAAATTTAAATTTTTTAGAGCCTCCACTTAATAAAAGTTTTATATCTTTACAATATGTGCAATGTATTAAAGATCAATTTCGTAAAAAGAATGATAAGCAAATTTTTGATTAAATAAAGAAATTGCATGGAAACCTTATAAAAAAAATAATTTTAATAATATTGATGTCCTTCATTCCTTACCTGTTTTTTATTATAATAATACTAGCAAAATTAGAATAGTACTGGCTATTTGGAAGCTAAAATTGTTAGCTTTTGTGTTTATTGACACAATGACCTAATGTAAAATAGAAGTTTATTAAAAGATTGATTAATATAATATAGTTTTTAAACTTATATATATTACAAATGTCATTGTTGAAATCACAAAGATAAATTTTCTTACAAAAATGTAACTGAAATTTTATTTTATATTTAATGATTTTATATGTAAATTACTATATTACAAAGATAAAGAATTAAAATCTTATAATTTTTCTGAAAAATTAAGAACAATTTCACATTAATTACCTCTAACAAATATTTAAAAAAAGTAAATATATATCTGTGTAACATAAAAATCAATTCATTTTAACATCAGAGAATGTTAAGTAAATTAATAATATATATGAATAAGTTGCTTTATATGGACCACATTAATTAAAAGGAAAATAATTTTACTGATTTAGTCCAGCAAAATCAATTTACTCTCAGTACTATTAAAGTAATTAGAACAAATATTTGAATTAAAAACAAATATGAATTTTCAATTAAGGTTAAGGCAAAATATAAACAATGAATTCTCTTTTTAATTAATATCGGAGAATGACGCAAATTAAAATAAATTTTCAAACAAACTAAAATAATGACTCATTTGTGAGGAAAACAATTTGCGCAATTCACGTGAGACGCTAAATTAATTCACCGCGTCTCAATCTTCAAAAGTCCAATTTCCATTTCGGTTGGACGATATTACGTGTTTGAACGAGTTTAGCCGGTGATTACTTCCGACAAAGAATCCGAATTCTATTTTCTTCGCAGTTGGGGTTATCGTGATTCGCAGTTTTAGGGTCACGGAGTCGTGATGAGATTCGAACTGCTACAGATTTAGGAGGTATACCGTGGGTAGACTGTTATGCAAAGCTTCGGTTACTCCACCTACAACAAGACACGGTAAAAGAAACAAGAACAATAGTGTGATGAAGGCTTAATTATAGTCCAAATGTATGACGGTTGGCTAACAAGCCTGACGAATAATGAGGCTTATGGCGCCATTTTAAACTGAGAAGTTAGATATATTTTTGTGTAAAATGTTATTCTCAATTCTAGTTTTTACTTTTAAAAATTTCTACGATTATATCTATTTATGTTTCATATGTATACATGTATATATTTGAAATGTTAAAAAAAAATAAATAAATAATCCTAATCACTCATGAAAGTTGTTAAAATGTAGAATAAAAATATTATAATTTAAAACTTGGACGGATCCCATACTTTTTTAATGTGAATAAGGTCCAAAAGCAATTTTGAAATTTCTTGAATTTTATAAATATTAAATGGATTTTCCTTACCTCTTTCTTAAAAGGACTTTTTAAATAATGTCAAATTCCTAGGATAAAATTTAATTCAAAATTCATCGAATAAAGATTGTTTAAAAATGAAATTTTTTTCATAACATAAATTATTTTATTAAAAGGTTACAAAAAAGAATTAAAAATAGTAAGAGCAGTATTTTTAGTCATTATAAAGGATAATTATCAGAATAATGTTGTCCTAAGACTTTTATTTCATGACACTATTATACAATTATGATTCTTATTACTAACATTATAATAACGTGATATTTTTATGATTCACCTTTTCCCAAAATATATGCATGCACTTTACAAAGTCATGTAAATTTTATATTTGAGGTTAGACCAATTTTACATGTTATTTTCTAAAAATTATTTTGTAATATTCTTTTTTAAATTTACTTTGTTATCAGAAGATTTATGAAATATACGTGAATTTGTATTAAATGGACGATAACTGCAAGCCACATCGTGCTAACCTGGTGTAGGACTTCTTTTACGAGGAAGGAATCGTACGAATGGAATGGCCAACGTGTTCTCCTGACATGAATCCAATAGAGCAGGTTTGGGATGCCCTAGGAAGAAAAGTTGCTGGGCACCAATCACCCTCACAAACTCTCCAAGAGCTGGGAAGACCTTTTTCTGGAAGAGTGGAACAGAATATCCTAACTCATGATTAATTAATACGTAATAAAATGCATTTTTGTCAGCCAAACATGTGTAATTTATTCTCATATAACCTACTACGTCTATCGACCATTTATCAATCAGCTTAAATGTTTCCCAGCCACAAGATTTACCTAAAACCGCAACATCATTTAATTGTTTTGAGCAGTGTATTTATACATAGAAACTTACCTTTATTTTGTCATACATGAAATGCATGAATATGATCTATTAACAATAGAAAATAAATTTGTAAAGATGCGAATGATTATTAAAAATTTTAACCTCTTACAAGATTTTAATCTGAACATTTTAAGAGCACATCAGTCCATACACCACTAAAACGTCCTTGTAGTCAGCTTTACAGTGGAATTTCTGTACAAAACAATTCTTCTGCTTTTCACAGAATCATTACAAATTATAGTAATTGTTCTCGACTAAAAAAGTAACTTTTTATAAAACTGAATAATTAATTAGAAGCAACGTATTTATGAAATTTCCTCTTGGCATAGGAAATGCTTCATAAATTTGTTTATATAAAAAAATAAAAGCTACTTTCACAATACTTTTCAGAGCCTCCTTAAATAAGAAGTCATTTATTATACACATTTCAAAGGCTTTTTGAGGAATAAAAAGAAACCGGTAACTGAAGATCAGTTTACCCGGGTACTTTTCTTTCCCCAATAAGACTGACTTTAACGAGCGCCATGAAAAGGATTCTTACAACACCGGGATCAGTTATGCATATCATCCTTTTTATTTTAATAACTTCCTTTCGGTTTTATTATACGAGGCATTTTCAAGGTTCTTTTGCAGGATCTTAATGGGTCCGAGAGCGATCAGAAGAATATAAAACCTTTTTTAACTTTTTTCCTGATCATCTTGTATTCCGTATTCATACACTTTTTTCTTCTTTTCCTTTTCTTTTCCGTTGGGATGATACAAAAGGAGTATTACTTAATTCTTCTGTGAAATGTGAGTTCTGTAATTTGGCCAATCTCAGCATTGCTGCTTTTAAAAGTATTCAATTCTATCTTATATAATACTAAAAATTTTATTGATATTTGTGTTAATAATTAGAAATATGAAACTAAACTATCATGAAACAATGATAGAATTGGGAAACATATATCAACTTAAAAAGTCTTCAAAATTTGTAAGAACTAAAAAGTTCATGTGTGTTTAACTAGCAAAACTGTGACAGCTATATTAAAGTAACTACTGCATATTTTTGGAAAAAAGGTCCCATCAGCTTAAGAGCAGCATCTGAAGAAAATGACTTAAGAAATTTAAATTGATTCGAAACACCGCATTAAGTTGAGTTGTACGTGGACTTCTGAGTGAACTCTCCTATATCACTACTCCTTGCCACATATCTTAAGATATATAGCAACAAAAATGCATAAAAGAAAACATTACTCAAAAATATATCATAGGAGTGATATATTGAAAATATATTTAAGAATATACTCATATTTAATTGTTATGTATAAAAGTTTTATATATAATACTCGAACTGTGCATTATAGATATTTCTACAACAATAAAATTTGATGAAAGAGAAAATTTTTAGCAACGAAAATAACAGCAAACTCTATACATCATATGAAATTTTCAATACTTAATTTTTCATTCACTAGATTAAAAAAGATTTACCAAATCATGATCTAAATTAAAAACTAAATGTACAGTCCAAATCTTCCAGGTCGTTCCGTACATTTTCATGCTTAAGATCTTATTACCTGGATGCATAATTTCAGTATATTTGAATATTGATATGACTAGCGGTAGTTTTATCGATTTCTCCAACACTTCTGTATAGTATAATTTCATTCATATATAATATATTTTTTATGACATAACTTTAAGTTTTTCTTATGCAATTTTATATATTTAACTCTTATAGAACTCTAAGATTAATGACATTAATAAGTTTATATTTATCATAAAGCTAACGAGTAAGTAATTATTTAAACATTAGGATATTTTGTTCTTAATATTTATAAATACAAACATTAATTCAAAAAAGAGAGTAAATGTTTTAAGGATAAACATTTTTAATTTAATTTAAAATTATAGTTTTTAATCGTCCAACTTTTCAGCAATTTCATGAATGGGAATAATTTATTAGCTTTGATAAGTTATCGATGGGCATCAAAGTAAGATTTAAAAATAAGCAAGATAAAATAATAAAGAACAGGCTAATATAAGATTATTTTGATAATGAACTCTAAATAAATTGAAATATAAACACAATAAAAAAAAAGCAGATACTTTTCCTGCTAGTATTTATCACAAATATTTTAATTCTAATTTTGTAAGTATGTGGGAGTTAAAACACATAGAATATCGCAAGAAATTATTTCATGTCTTATAAAATTAAACTATTTTTTTAAGGCAATTATCACTCACGAAGGTAAATAGAAAATTTTTATTTTCAAGCATTTCATATTTTACACTTCCCAATATTAATAAAATTTTCTGTTAAATGTAATTATATTGATCAAGACTTCCCCCCTTTTTTCCCCTCGTTACAGGAAAAAACACATCTACCCCGATTTGCCAGTGGCCACTTAAAAAGTATCACATATTCTGAAGGTAGCAAGAGGTTTGCACTTTGCACTAAATGCCAACAAGAACAGGCATCGCCTCAGCACATCTTGAACTGCCTTAGACTGAAATTGGAGGACATCCAGTTTAATCATACTGTCCACTTCTTGCATCGGACTTCATTGAAAACCGTGATTTCATTGATTGACTCCGTCAGATCAGATGAGAGATTTGAAATAGCGACATAGATCAAACAATTGCAATAATTTAATCATAGTTGAACTCGAATTTTCCAGCGAAAAAAGCAACTTATTAATCAGGAAAATAATTCAAATTTCAATCACACGTATTATTTCTTAAAATATTTATAATGTGTTCACACACAAAATCAAGATTTGAATACAGTGATTATGTACGTTCATTGGTAAAATTTACATGTTCTGTTCATATACATTCTGGACAGATGAATATTCTGCTAAATAACTTTTAAAAAATTTAATTGAAATGAATCCTTAAAGCAATAAAAACAATACTCGACTTAAAATTTATTTATAATCTTACATACCGAAAATTGAAATACTGAAATATTTAACTCATATTATAGCAACAATGCATAAAAACTAAAGTTTCATAAAATTAAGTTACAAAGATTAATGCTGCAAATAATTCTATAATTTAATTTTAAAAAATATAGTCTTTGAATAAAAGTAAAGATTCTCATTTCTCAATCGCAATACTTGTTTATTTCCATCAAGATGTATCATTTCCCTCTGTATATTCATATTTATAATTTACATACCTAAGACTTTACTATATTTGTTAAATCCAATTTTAGAATTCTTAAATAATTATTTCATTGTGGTATAGTTTTCAGTCATAATAATTTTGAATAATTTCCCTAATTACATAAATTGTTTTTCGTGACTTCTAATTTCATTAACAAAACAGGTGAACATATTATTTCAACCGGTTTCTGTTACGCAATTATTAACATCAGGACGAGTTTCATCAAAAATATTTTAGGGACACCTCATTATTAACAACGTACGGTTATATCATACAGTACTAGGATGTTTACTTGCTTCTGATTTTCCTCATACGCATCAGGAACAGTATTTAAATAAATTATCATTATACATTCGCTAAAATTTCTCCCGCTGAGTTGCA